>CM046445.1:49956594-50165709 GCA_025506515.1 Flaveria trinervia
GAGGAAGAAAGGACAAAAGGTAGAGATGATGATGACGAAGCAGAAGGAGGGGGATGCGGTGCATCGGCCTCTGCTTCTGGTCAAGAGCGAAGATTCATGGATAAGAAGGGACAAATCGGGATCCGGCGGATCCCGAAGAATTATCATGGACCAAGACATGCCGATAAGCCGGAAGGAGCCAGAGCTGGATCTTCAAGTTCACGAACAAGGAATTTCCAACCATGTTAGACCTTTATGAGTCAATCCAAACCACCAAAACCCATGCAAGGCGATCATTTGAATATGCCCAACGAGCTTTCAATCATCGAGTCAAATCTGAATTCTGAGT
The DNA here is from genome assembly GCA_025506515.1 of Flaveria trinervia. Taxonomy (NCBI): domain Eukaryota; kingdom Viridiplantae; phylum Streptophyta; class Magnoliopsida; order Asterales; family Asteraceae; genus Flaveria; species Flaveria trinervia. Next base: position 49,956,923 of record CM046445.1, read on the forward strand.
CAATGACTTGAGCAGAGATGTCACGTACATCAGAAACGAATGTACCACGAGTGGGGGATATCCCACCACAAAGCCCTTGAAACCGTATCATTTTCGGGCCCCGACACAGTTGTTTTGTGCCAATCTATGTTTTAATTTATGTCGTTTTGTTTTTATTTTGTGTGCTTAGGATTTTAATGCTTTCAATAAATTGGTGACATTTCAGGTGATACTGAGGATTCTAACAACGTGAGGGCAACCAAACACAAGTGAAAAATTAATCATTTTTAGGGGATTATTTCGTTACCCTTTCTTGATCATGAATATTTTAATCACATTGAGGACAATGTGAATTTTAAGTGTGGGGATGGGAGTAATGCATTTGACTTTGCTAAAGAGGTCCAAATTAAAATTTTTAAGAAAAGACCACTTATCAATAATTTTTTGACAAGAAACCCAAAATTTAATATAATTTTTGATAAACCAAATTATAAATATACGTTTTCGGGAAATAAAGAAGCAAATCCATGACGTCCGAATAAAAATTGAAAATGTTTTTTTGTGATATCCTTAAAAGCAATAATCTATAAAATATTTAATCATGTAAAATCAAACACTTTTACCCAATTCCATCCGTTGTGTAGTTTATTTTTTAGCTTTAAACAAGCTTTTGCAAGTTGCAATTCTACTTTCATTCAAGATTTAATTGAGGGTGCCATATGATACGTGTGATTAGAACTGTTTTTGGGTATAAATTTCAAGACCTTAATTAGTATTTGTTGCATAAAAATGAGTTAGGCACTAGGAAACCTTAACCATTCAAGCCCCAACCATTGTCTTTAATTTTTCTTACCCGAACGTTAACCCTAGTTAGCCCCATTGAGCTTATATGTTTTTATGTTTCAATCACCCGAGTCACCAAGTCATTTAACCAAAAAGCCTTCAACAAAACCCGTTTTTGTTAAACACACGTTTTTGGCTTATAAAAAAAATAAAAAATTAAAAAAATTAAAAAATTTAAAAAAATAAATAAATAAAGAAAAAATTGGTCTTTTACCGGCAGACCTTAAAGAACTGGAATGCTTCTTTTGATTTCAATTTGCTTTGTTGCCTTCAACACGCAAAATTGGGACTTCCCCCGGAAATCCGCGAACAAATTTTCAATCTCACATTTAACGCAAGAAAGAAATGGCGAAAAAAGGAACAAGTTCCGCCATTTTGTGGGATTTAAAAAAGTGCTATAAAGAGACGGGTGAAAAGATATGAAAGATGCCCGAATTGTGGAAATTGGTCCCATAATGGAAAATGCAAAAAGAATCAAACTGAATCTCAATACGAATACACAGATTAATATGATTGGGTGCTATTAGGCTTCAAGCCGAACTATCCTTGAGAAAGGATAGTTTTGTGTATCTTCGGGTAAAAGATGAAGTACGATTCTTGAAAGAAAAGTACGGCCTTGACAATCTGACCTAAACGAGACCTCAAGCTAGCATATCCTTCTAGCTTGAAGTATTGTATAGAAACCTTTATTGCTTTCCTTGTAGTTTATGTTAGAAAAATAAGCCAAGACCGTATTCTTTAGCAATTAGCCACTCTTTCTAAATATTCCATACCCGAGCCCGAGCCAAGTTACAAATGATTTATGCAAATAAATATCTAAGTAGGTGGAGATTTGATCCCTTAACAAGCATATGATTTCACACGTATTCATACTAGGCAATTGAGTGTATTAGTCATACATAATCTTGATTATAACTCCACATATTTAGCTGAGTGTGAGTGCATCTTGTGAGAAGTGTGGATTTTTACATGATAATAATCTTTAGTGACCAACCTATTGCTTGCTAGGATATCATTTTACATGTGCTTAGAATATTTATATTTGGATAGTATTTACTTGCATACTTCTCGAAATACATGTTTATAATTTGATTTATTTGGTTTTTGGTGGAATTGTCATTTTAAGTGATTTTTTTAGGACAATCAAATTTCAAGTGTGGGGATGTTTGATGTGCTCCAAATTATACATAAAAATCCTATCAAAAGCACATCAATTATTCCTTAATATCTTCCTTAAAATGATGAAAATGTACTTAAAAGTGTTAAATTGTGTTTTCAGGTGTTTAAAAGGGCAATATGGACAAAAGGAGCATATTTAACAATAAATTGAAGCAATCCGAGCTTTGGACTCCAAGCATGGGGCCGTGCCTCATTAAGCACGCCCCCATGCCTTGCCAGAAACACACCCACGTGCTAAATTAACGCACCCCCATGCTGGACATCTCACAAGACAAAAAGTATTGTCCCCTAAAAGTAGACACGGGCCGTGCCCCCACACCAACACGGGGCCGTGCCCGACATAACCTGCACGTACGAGCCGACCAACATTCGTAAGCATTGTTCTAGCACGGGGCCGTGCCTTTAGGCACGGGGCCATGCTTAAACACTCCAGAAAGCCTATAAATAGAAGTCTAAGCTCACCATTTTTGGCAAGCTTGGTGGGAGAGTTACTCTGCTGAATTCTCTCAGGAATCAAGAGTTCAAGATCATTTGGAGGCTCGGGAGGTGAATACAACACTTGGAAGAAGCTTGGGATCACCTAAATGTCATCCATGTGGATTATCGGTTTGATTGTTCCATTTCACCTATGATCACTTATCTATCTTCTTTTATCACTGTGTTATGTTAAAGCTCATCATGAGCTAAACTCTATTTATCATCCTAATCGGATGAAACTTATGTAATTTGTGATGAACTAATGGTGTGATAAGTATTATGTCAATGTTATGGTGGTCTTGGGAAAACTATTGATGGGTAGCATCTACATTTGAACGGGAAGTTATAACTTTATGGTTTGTGATTGTAATTGTCATACAAGGTTGAAAACCATATGATTAACTTTCATTCGTGAAACCGTCTTCATAATAAATCCATGGCTAATGAACTAGAAATGGTTATTAGAAATCATATCACTTTAACTTTCTGATCATTTGCGGGTTCCCGTTTATTAGTTCGGAAACTTCAGTAATTGTTATTCATCTAAAATTAATGGTATGTTAGGAAGGAACCTGATCAACTCTCTTTTTAACATTAAATTATGTTTCAGAAACCGTCTATCAAATAGGACACAAAAGATTTACCTACATTACTAGGGCTTTGACCTGAGCAGTAAAATCAGCCTGACAGGATCAAGTCACTACGGCAGCAGAATAGTCGAGAAATCGTGTCGGCTCATCTTACCAATTCATCATAACTTTTATTCCCTAATTTTTAAATCCAAACGCTTCAATTCTTATTTTACTTTCTTTTTATTACTGTTTACTTTTAAACCCTAAAAAAATCATTCCAATACAAAATATCACTTTCTTTAACAAAAACCAAATCTGATAGTCAAACATCAAGTTTGTTGAATAGGCTAGGTGTGTCCACGGATTGATACTCGGTTCTTATCAACACTATATTACCACACGACAGGTACACTGCCTTTTGTGTGTGTGGTTTAGTATTAGTAACAACCAATTAAAACTGAATCCGTGTAATAAATCTTTATCAATATATATACTATCCGCAGACCATCATAGACGTATTGATGCGCCCTTCAATGTAGAAACTGCCATAGATTAGTCTACCAGGATTTCTGAGATGTTAGAGGGCTGTGATGTGGAGCTAGAAGGTCATAAGTTTCCTGTTAGACCGTTCGTGATGACCTTGGGTGGTTTTGATTTGGTTCATGGGATGGATTGGTTGGCGGACTTCAAGGCAAACATTGTGTTTCGTAAGAAGATGATTCGTTTGACAACGCCTGACGGTAATTCGGTGACGGTTTATGGGGATCGGGTGACTATGATTCCAAAGGTAATTTCAATGGCGGTGGCGGGAAGTGTATGAGGGGTGGATGTAGTGCTTACTTAACCTATGTAAAGGATGTGGATACGCCAACACCACAATATCTGATGTACCCGTTGTGTGTGACTTTCCAGACGTATTCCCATAAGACTTATCAAGAGTGCCACCTAACCGTGAGATCAAGTTCCAGATTGACTTGATACCAGGTGCGCAACCCGTTGCCAAGGCACCGTATCCTTTGGCTCCGGTAGAGATGAGAGAGTTTGATGGAGCAGTTGCAAGTGCTGCTTGATAAGGGGTTCATTAGATCGAGTATCTCTCCTTGGGGTGCTTCATCCTGTTTGTAAAGAAGAAGGACGCTAGTATGAGGATGTGCATTGACTACCGCGAACTGAACAAGTTGACTGTGAAGAACCGATACCCCTTAACGAGAATAGACGATTTGTTCGATCAGCTTCAGGGTGCCTGTTGGTTTTGATAGATAGATCTTCGATCTGGTTACTATGAGTTGAATGTGAAGGAGCAAGATATCCTTAAAACAGCTTTTCGCACGCGCTATGGTCACTACGAGTTTCTTGTCATGTCTTTTGGTTTGACCAACGTGCCGGCTGCTTTTATGGATTTGATGAACCATGTGTGTGGGCCGATGCTGGATAAATCAGTGATTGTGTTCATTTATGATATCCTAATTTATTCGAAAAGCGAGATTGAGCATGTCGGTCACATTCGGGAGGTTCTTGAGACGTTGAGAACGGAGAAGTTGTTTGCCAAATTCTCCAAGTGCGCATTTTGGATGCACGAAGTTCAGTTCTTGGGTCATGTGGTGAATCCTAACGGGATTATTGGATCCGGCGAAAGTGGAGGCTGTTATGCAATGGAAGTCACCAAAGACGCCATCCAAGATTCATAGTTTCTTGGGTTTTGAGGGCTACTATAGAATATTTATCCAGGAGTTCTCTAAGATTGCTTATCCACCGACTTAGTTGACCCGAAAAGATGTGAAGTTCGTATGGGGTCAACTCAAGGAAGGCATATGAAGAATGGAAGGCGAGGTTGACTCAAGCTCCTGTTGTGTCATTACCCGATAGGAGCGAAGATCTAGTGGTTTATTCTCATGCTTCCTACTTGGGTTTCGGGTGCGTGCTAATGCACAGAGGGAAGGTTCTAGCCTATGCGTCCCGACAACTGAAAGTTCATGAGGTCAACTACCCTACTCATGACTTGGAGCTAGGAGCCATGGTCTTTGCACTAAAGATTTGGAGACACTATCTTTACGGTACGACGTGCACCATTTTCACTAACCACAAGAGCTTGAAGTACTTCTTGGAGCAAAAGGATCTGAACATGAGGTAGAGGAGGTGGTTGGAGCTTATAAAGGATTATGATTGTGAAATCCATTACCATTCGGGCAAGGCCAATGTGGTGGCGGATGCCCTTAGCCGAAAAGAGAGGACCGACCTGATTCGGGTGAAAGCATATCAGCTGATCATGACCTCTGATGTGATGAAGCAAGTCAAGAGTTTCAAGATGAGGCACTGAAAGAAGATCATCTTCACTCTGAAATAATGAGTGGTCTGGTTGGGAAATTGGGTGAAAACACACTCGTGTTAGAACCCGATTCAGTCGTCTGTGGATTCCTCGTTTTGGGGATCTACGGGTGAAGATAATGGATGAAGCTCACAAGACTCGATACTCCATTCATCCCGGTGCCACAAAGATGTATCAAGACATGAAGAAGAATTATTAGTAGCCGGGTATGAAGCGCGACATGGTGGAGTGTGTGAGTAAGTGCCTTACTTGTTTGCAAGTGAAGGCCGAGCATCAAAAGCCGTATGGGAAGATCCAACCTTTGGATATACCGGAATGGAAGTAGGAGCACAACACCATGGATTTCATTGCGAAGCTGCCACGCACTCCGGAAGGGTACGATGCCATATGGGTGATTGTGGACCGTCTGACCAACAGAGCTCACTTCCTACCGATTCGCGACACATATTCATCCAAGAGGTTGGCCGACCTGTTCATCAAGGAGATTGTAACTCGTCACGGTGCGCCGGTGTCCATTGTGTCTAATCGTGACACCCGGTTTACATCTAAATTCTGGAAGAAATTCCACGACGCAATGAGGACGAGGTTACATATTAGTACGGCTTATCATCCCCAGACTGATGGTCAGTCAGAAAGGACAATTCAGACATTGGAGGACATACTTGGGGCATGTGTGATTGATTTTGGTGGAAGTTGGGATGACCACCTACTGTTAGCCGAATTCTCATACAACAACATTTATCATGCCAGCATTGGTATGCCACCTTACGAGATGCTATACGGTAAGAGATGCAGAACGCCCGTCTGTTGGGGTGATATTGGTCAAAAAGAGTTAGGGAAATCGAGGCTACGACTAAGAAGGTTGAGAAGATCAAAGCCTTCATGAAGGCAGCCAAAGATAGACAGAAGTCGTATGCCGATAAACAACGTAGACCGATTGAGTTCCAGGTGGGTGACCGGGTCATATTGAAGGTCTCACCTTGGAAAGGTATTATTCTTTTCCGAACGTGGGGCATGTTGAGCCTGAGGTACATAGGCCTTTTTGAATCATTGCTCGAGTAGGAAAGGTAGCCTATAGACTAGAGTTACCCGATGAGTTAAGTGGAATTCACCCGACATTCCATGTATCTCATCTAAGGAAGTACTTAGCTCATGAAGGCATAATTGTTCAGATATCGAAGTAGACGAACGGCTCAATTATGTGGAGCAACCAGTGGGAATCATTGATCGAAAGGAAAAGAGGCTAAGGAATAAAGTGGTTCCCCTTGTGCGTGTACAGTGGAAGCACAGGACGGGATCCGAGTCTACATGGGATACTGAAGAAGAGATGAGACAACATTACCCACAATCTTTGAGGAATGACAGGTTTCGAGGATGACCCTATTTAAGGGGGTGGACTTGTAACACCCGGTTATTTTAAAGTCAAGGAAAGAGTGAAAAAAGAAAGAAAAAGAAGAAAAGAAATAAAACCCAAGTCTAGGGCTAAAAAGTGTCCAAAATGACAAAATGTTTGAAAAGTGGGTGTATAAGGTGCCATGGCCGCTCATCACCTTTTCCTACACCCAAATCTTTTGGATTTTAGTGAGAGAAAGGAAAGAGCAGAATTATTCTCGCTTTGAATAAGAAAGAATTTGAATTCAAGGTAATAATTCATGCTTTTATGGTGTTCTTGACTGGTCTTATCCTCGGGTTTATGCTTATGTGTGTTTGTATGTGTTCGGCTATGTTTTTAGTGGGTTTCTAGGTGGTTGAATTCATTTTGCAAACGAGTTTGGAAGACGCCATACTCAAAAGCTGCAAAGGTGAGTTCTAGGACCCCTCTTTTACTGGTTTTTAATTGATATTAGGGTTGGATAGGCATGAATGTATGTTTTCGCTAAATTGGGTTTCGGACCCGTATGCTTGTATGCTTGTGTAATGATGTTGTGATGTTATGATGTGATTATGTTCATTTTGCTGATGTACGATGATTTTTCTAACGCTTAGAGGGTAAGATTTAAGTGTAGAACATGATGAATGGTGAGTTGAAATCGAACATGATGTTCTTAGGCTCGCATGTTAAACTTTAAATCTGCCTAAGTGTTAATGCGGATGGGCAACTAAATGTGGATGAAAAACAAGTGTTAATGCGATGAGGCCACTAATGCGGATGCACAATAAGTGTTAATGTGGATGAGGCCACTAAATGTGGATGAACAATAGTGTTAATGCGGATGAGGCCACTAAATGCGGATGAACAATAAGTGTTAATGCGGATGAGGCCACTAAATGCGGGTGAATAATAAGGGTTAATGCGGATGAGGCCATCAAATGCGGTTGAACAATTAAGGGCTAATGCGGATGAGGCCATCAAATGCGGATGACCAAATAAGGTTAATGCAGATGAAGCAGTTAATGTGGATGAGTAATAGGGTCAATGCGGATGAACACTTAGAAAAATTCTGGCTTTTTGGGAGAAAAAGGAGTAATGTAGGCTGTGACCTAGAGATCCCGGGGTTTATGTAAGTTGACTTTGGAGGTCATAGAGGGTATGATGGCATGTAATGTTGTGTTCTTGATGTTTGTGCATGATGATGAAGATGATGTTGCATGGTTATACATGATGTATGTTATGTGGTGTATGATGCCCTGCATGATGAGTTATGAATGATATGTTTATGTTCCTTATGATGATGTATGTTTATCTTTCCCATGACTTTACGTGTTATGATAATGAATGAATGAAGTATTATGTAATGTAAAGTGAAAGATAATGAAAGGGAACATGATCATGAATGCATGCATTAATGAATGAATGAATGAATGTAAGAAAGGCTTGCAAGGAAATGTATGGAAGTGCCACCCTGTGTAGGTGTTAGCTCAATGGTATGCGGGTTAGCTACACCAAAGGATGCACATTGGCATCCAATCTTTGTGATTTACCATATGAATGGGATCCTGCCGCTTGCCCTAGGTACTGGTGTCAGTTTCGTGCACAATGTTCGAGTCTATAAAAGACCTCAGGCTCAGTTCCCGCTTCGTGCACAATGTTCGGGTATAGCATATTGCATTGATCCGGAATGAAAGAGAAAAGATAAATGATGATGTACTTACCTTAGGTATTGGAGTCAGCTTGGTGCACAATGTTCAAGGTCTATGAAAGACCTCAGGCCCAGTTACCGGCTTCGTGCATAATATTCGGGGTAATGTACATGTCATCGAAGTAATGAATGAATGAATGAAAGTATGAACGAAAGAATGACGAAGATAATAATGATATTATCTGTATGTATGTATGACCTATGATCACATGCAATAGAAATGAACAGTAGTAAATGAAGGAAAAAGTACGTTTTATTATTAAACTAGAACTCACTCAGCAACACTGACTTTTATGCATTTTCTAGTTGACAGGTGAGCATTGCTGAAGATGGCACGGAGCAGCTACTTGGCATGTTGAATGGCATTCTTTTGTTAATGTTTTTGCATTATAATGCAAACGAATGATGTTTTGAAATGAACACTTCTATTAACTTGCAAAAGCATTTGTAATGATATGAAATGTTATTTCTTTAGACTTCCGCTACAATGTTTTATGAATGATTAAATCTAAAGTATATGTTTTATGTGCGAAGATTTACCAGTTGTGAGCGTCCCAGGAACGGGGCCTTATATTATCGTAGGGTCTGCCTCAACATCCATTTGACCAACAATATTAGCTAATTGCCTTTGTCTTCTTAGTATTTCTATTCTGAATCCTTTGTGCCAACCTGTCAGCTTGTCTGGATTGGCTTGGATTGACAAGTGCCATACTGATCAGGTCAAGACCTATATAGTAGTTCAAAGTATGAAAATGGAATACTTCTTGCAACCCTTCAACTCTTTGAAGAATAAGGGTTGTTCTATTTGCATCATACATCCACCCTATGATGTAGTTGGAAGTTCCTTGAGGTGGGGACGACATTGCCCTTGGTATACCTTCCTCAAAAAGACTCTAAATAAACGAGTCTATAGAGTCCACATCAATATGAACTTGTGGAAGTTGCTAAATATGGATAGTTTCAAGTGAAGATGGTAAGTCCTCAATGTCGATGCTCTATGAAGAAGTCCCAGGTTCTATGTCTGTGATGACTTTCTCCCCCTTTTTGGTTGCATCGCCCACTTGCATAGGCGAGCTATAGGTTAGATCAATCACATACATAGGTTCTTGAGAACATGGTTGACCTCTTCTTATAGGTCCCCAGCTAGATTTTCCTTAAGATAAGATATCTCAAGTTGTTGATCATATACCCTGTTCTACAGGGTAGTCACTTGAGAATCCAGATGACTAACCTTGGAGACTAGGTAGGTGCAGGTTTTTGATAGTTTTTGCACCTTTAGCCTGAGCATGGATCTTAGGATTCATATTGATGATAATAAAACTTGAATGATTCGATGCTAAACATAATAATGATAATGAACATGATGAACAGGATGTGTTTAATGTTTAATTTTTATTCACCTTTACATGGATGATATATGTTGCTATTTATACTAATCTGGCAATTAAAATAATTACAAAATAAACCCTAGACAAATATTTTTGTTGCTTTTGTTCTTCAAGTCTTCAACTTCAATAATATTAAAAATCTTCAATTTCTTCAAAGGTAGAATACCTAACAATACTCCCCCTAAATTGTAGATTTCTGATGTGAATTAAAGCTTGATGTTGATTATGTTGAATAATTATTCAAAGCTAACAATGCTGATATTGATGCGGAAGCGAGATCTTCAAAACTTTAGAACAATCAATTTTTATTTTTGATTTGTGGTTTTAGCTTGCTTTCATAGCTTCAAGCTAAAACCCTAATCGATATATTCTTTTTGATGTCGGTGGCCCAAACAATTAAATCCAAGTCGACCATTTCTTTTTTATGTTGGCGGCCCAAACAATTAATCCGAGTCCACTTTTTCTTTTTGATTTAACGATGGAGCCAAGTAACAAACCCAATGGTGTTCACGAGCCCATTTGCAACCCTAGGTTGCAAACCCTAATTTGGCCTACCCAATATGGCCACAAATGCCACTTTGGTTCGGCAGCCCTAATTAGGGTATCCCTAATGTGGTTGCAAAGGCCACTTATGACAGCCTCTTATTCACCATACCCTAATTAAGGCATCCTCATGTGGCCGTAACCCTACTCGGCTGCCCTTTTTTCACGCTGCGAAACCAACTGGCACATCTATTCCTTCAACGAGTGTGGATAACGAAGAATGGGACAAAACCATGTTCATCCCTCGGCAATCGCGGTTGTGAACAAGTTCCACATCGGATCTCATATTTTTAAATTGATTGTTGAATTGCTTTCTTCTGATCTTTAATAATTTTAGCAATCTTAGCATGAAATCTCATCAAAATCAATATGAATCCATCAACTTGAGCTCTGATACCAACTGTGAATCCTAGAATTGCAAAGCAGGAATTATCAGCATTGGTTGAAATCAAGTCAACGTTTGCGGAATCAATGTTGGCTTGGTTTAATTGTTTGTATTAAATTTCAATATCAAAAAAGATTCAAGATTATGGTGAAAGAAACACAATTAATGAATGAACAAATATTAAATTCAAATGTATTTCATTAAAACATGTTAATGATTACTAATAAACAATGAACGAATGATATTGAATTTTGTGTTTGATGATGTGACGGCTACTAGGGTAGGGTTCGGTTGTGTGATTTGATGTGATGTTTTTGTGTTGTGGAATCATCGTATTGCCGTCACAGTCGTTATTAATTTGAAACCTAAGATCCATAGTTATAGACAATAATGTTTCTGTTAAGGAAACACCCGATCTCTTGGCATTTGAAATTGATTCAACTAAGGAATCATCGGATCTCTTGGGATTCACATAACTGACTTGTTGTAAGGCCTTGTTTCCAGGACGCTTACAGCTGGTAAATCATTGCACATAAAACATACATTTTCATTTCTCTTACATAAATATTGCAGCGGAACATTAAAAAATGACATCTCATTTCATTATAAAGACTTTTGCAAAATAATGCATCGTTAATTAGTTGTAAAATACATTGTTGCATTACATCACAAAAGCATTAAATAATTGGATGCCATCCCAAAAGAGCTGAGTAGCCACCTCGTGCCATCCGCAGTGTGAATCCAAGGATCGCAATTAGGAATTATCAGTGTTGGTCGTAGACAAGTCAACATTTGCAGAATCAACGTTGCCTTGGTTTAATTGTTTTGTAGTAAAATTCAATATCAATAACCATTCAAAGAAACACACTAACAGAAAGACAACTAATGAATAATATGTATTTCATTAAAGCATGTTAATGATTACAAATAATGAATGAATGATATAAATTTTGTGATGAATGATGTGACGGCTGCTAGGGTTTGATGTGAGATTTGATGTGATGTTTGCTGTTTTTGGAATTGTCGAATTGCTATTGCTCTTGTTTATCAAGCCGTCCATGATTCAAAACATAGGATTCATTTATATAGACAATGATGTTTCTCTTATAGGAAACACCGGATCTCTTAGGATTTGAAATGTTTCTATTAAGGAATCATCGGATTTCTAGGGATTTGCATAACTGCCTTGTTGACTTGTTGACTTGTAACACTTGTATTATACAAGTGGTTGGACTCCACAGGAATAGTGTCTTCCGTAGGTGTTTTGTTCTTCCGCAGGTCTTGTTCTTCCGAGGCAATCTTTTCCTTCAGAGGATGTTATGTTCTTCCGAAGAAATCTTGATCTTCCGAAGCTATCTTGATCTTCCGAAGCTGTTTTGTTCTTCCGAAGTTGTTTTGTTCTTCTGAAGCTATCTTTGTCTTGCGAAGAAATCTTGTTCTTTCATCCTCAGAGCTGGTTGTTCATCTACAGAAGATCTTTGGATGCATTTTACTTGTAAGAACCATATCTACAGAAGAACAAAATGTTCATCCGTACATGTTTCTTACACTTGGTTAATTTCTGAGACTCACCAAATATAATGTTTGTACGAGTAACCATACATAAATCAACACAGATATAAATGGGTTAACCTATATATATAATGAATACACAATAATGAATTACAACCATTCATTACAGATATTAATTCAAGTACTAAGCCTATACAAAATGGACTAGATTTACTCATCCTAGACCTAACAACACTCCCCCTTAGGCTTAGATACTTGTAATCAGTTTTTCAAAACTAAAAGCTCATTTAATCTTGAAACTATTTTCTTGTTGAAATATGATACTGCATCCTTTTGATCATCGTATTTGTACTTGATCTCCATTCTGCATATCCTTTGAAGTGTCTCGAAACTCAACCCCAATACATCTTCTTCAATGATGAGGGTTTCTACAACATTGGTTGTTAAAAATCTCTAGTTCATCTTCGTCTGAGATTCTCAATTCTGTTATATCTTCAATGTTAGCTCCCTTCAGCATCCCAACATTATATCTTCTTCTTTTGTATGCTTTGGCATGCAGCTTATCCACAACTTGTATCATATGAATGTACAAGCATAAATCATTCTGAGCTTTTTCATCTGTCAGTTTTGGGAAGAATTTATCATGTAAGAATGATGTGTAGCTTGGATAAATCATTTTGATCTCTATAGGGTCGAAGATTCTTATTTTGTCACCTTTCCTACCATGAGCATTCCTCAGCAACACCATTTCTTTTGTTTTCTCAACATATCCCCACTTAGTTATAGGAATAGTGTATTGATTTCCTCCAAAGACTTTGATGGTTGCTATTTTCCTTTTAGAACAACCAACTCTCCTTAGAACTTCATCATCAAATGATGAGGAAGAGTTAGTGCCTGATCTTTTCTTTCTCTCTAATCTTCTTTTGTGCTTAATATCCTATCTTTTTTGCGTCTCTAATCACATCATCTTTGAATTTTGTCTTTAACTTTCGCACCAACACATGGAAATCTCTTCCCCTTGAGTAAATTAGATAGTTAGAGATTGCAAGATTCTGTAGATCCTTGATGTCTTTCTCATGAAGTCTCAGTATTGCCTATGTATCATGGTAATATTGAATTCTTCTCGAGGTTCTTTTTATAACTGCACAATCCCAGTCTATATCAAATTTCCAGGGCATAATCTTGTTATCTTCTTCAAAACTAGGGGTTGTGATATGATCATATAGCTCTATCAGAGTTGATTTTTGTTCATTGATCTCTCTGACAGTTGTCCCTATTGGCCCACTTTCCCAGGAATGACTGCCGTTGGTTCTCTTATCAGTTTGTCTTTGCCTTTGAGTTGATCTTTAGATTCACAGTTAATCTTTAGATTCAACAGTTATAGGATCAGCAGAGAGTTTGCTTTGTTGCTCAAATGATGGGTTTAGAGCTTCAGTTCTGAATCTGACTCCAGTATCAAGTTCAACATTCATTACATGTTCCATAATTCTTCTTAGTTCACCAACACTTCTTCCTTTAAGCTCATGAGCCTTCTAATTGTGTCCCTGAAGCTGACATACCATATTTTACTTGGTGAGTTTAGTAGTGTCATAATGGCCTAGATCTTTCTTGATTTTCTGAATGGCTTGAAAAGTGGTGAATGCTTCATAGTCACAATTTGGAATTATGAACCTAGCAAGCTCAAAATCTTTCAACATATCTTTCATCTCAGTCAAGTTCATTCTTTCAACCATGACAAATGGGAACCCATGATTGATCAAGGTCATAAACACTGATGACTCGGGCATCTCTTCCATGATGTCTTTAGTTTTAAGAAGAACATCAGTCTTTGATTCTTTTTGACCTTTGTTAGGTTCATCTTTAAGCAGCTCTTCCATACAGCATCACTCTCAGATTCATCAATAGCAGCTTGCTTTGATGTTGAATTTTCCATAGAAGGAGTGTGCTCAGAAGATGTATGCCTTGACCGTTTAGGAGAATCTTCAACATTGATTACTTGAATCTTTGTTGAGCCCAAATACTTCCTCTTCCTTGAGTATGAATGAGTTGCATAGAAGATTCAGCAGGTTTCTTAATCGGTTTGATTCAAGAGCACATATCTTGTTCTTCAGTTCATCAATCTCTTCTTTTTTTCGTCTTAACAGAGCTGATTGATCATAGAGAGTGTCATTCATTGTATCAATTTTCACTCTTAGCTTATCATTTTCATCTTTCTCTTTCTTTACTGCTTCTTTAAGTTCAGAGTCTTGTTGAAGAAGGGCATCAATCACTTCATTATTGCACATGACATCTTCTCTCAAGCTTTTGATTCTTGATTCTAGTTGCAAGAGCATTTCATCCTTTCTTGCAATTATTCCTTTCAGCTCCTTAATCCTTTGCTTTCTGAAGTTGGACTTCACTACAAACTTGTTGTACTCTGCCACCAAATAACGTTTGATTAAAGGGATGTCATTATCACTCAGATCATCTTCATTGTATGCAATTACATAAACATAATTTGCTTCTTCTCCTCCTCCCTGATGTGAGAAGCAATCTCATCATCTTTTACTTCTTTATGGGCTACACTTGCTGAGCTTGAACTGGCATCAATAGCTTGATCTTCCATTTCTTGATGTGGTTGTTGTTATTGTTGTTGATGGTCAGTGACCAGAGATACTAGTTTAGTTTCATTTAAGAGTACAGGGGATTCGGTTTTGGATAATGACAGTTGAACTGTCTTGCTTGTGAGGCTAACTCTGTCTCCCTAGTGTAAATGCTCTCAATGGCTGAATTTTTTGGATTTGGAGGTTGTTGATAAAGTTGCATTTGAAGCTGATTTGGTGATTAAGGGTGGACTAGAGAGATTGGTTCTATGTTTTGGCTGGCTGGTGATTGTGGTTGGGATGTTTGTTGTTGATTTTGTTGATACATGTATGTCCCTAGATCATGATATGAAATGTAATAGATCTTGTTTATCTGATTTGGATGTAATTTGATATGATTAATGAAATGATATTGATTGTTTGTGATTTGTAATGTCTAATATTTCATTAATGAGTCGATATTGAATTGGTTAATTAGGTTAGTGATTGTTTGAATGGTTACACATAATGTTTATTAATTAATACATTCAAACTTAACATAATGAAGTTCTCATGTGAATAGCCCATGCCAATGAACCACACACATGAATAACTTCATACGATTGACTCAGTCGCACGGCTGAACCAGGAGACTGGATCAGTCATATGATTGTAACATAAGATTGGCTCAGTCGCACGACTGAACACTCGGTCGTGCGGATGGATCAACCGCATGGTTCAATCACACGACTGAACCATACTAATGGTTCAGTCGCACGAATGAACAATACTAACCTATAAATGCAACCCAATTCGTGGAAAAACTGGAGAATTCATTCTATTACGACTCCAGACGTACCCTAGCCGTCCAGAAGCCTCCCAATTCGTTCTCCAAGTTCATAGAACACATTAGATCGATTCCCAATCGGTTTCTAACATTAGTTTCAATTCTTTATTGATTCTTCATGTGTTCTCACTGATTGGATCGCCAATCAATAGGATTCCGCACTATTTGATCTGGTTTACATGCTAATCACTAGGTATTTCGTTCAAATACCAGGTCCTAACAATTGGTATGAGAGCTTTGGCTCTTGATTACGTGTGATTCAATCAACATTGATAAAAAGTTTGTGTTTTTGCACTAAAAACGCAGTCTTTTGTGTCAAAAGTGATCTTGGACGTTCCCTGCTCATCAAAGTTTGGTTTCTACGGACTTAGGTGATTAGACCTTGCGAAATTTTGAATTTTTACAGCTAAAACACGTTTCACCTAGAAATTTTCGCAAAACAGCAGCTTCAGTCACACGAGTGAGCCATTCGCACGACTGGACCTCATTCGCATTGCTGAGACGCACGATTGGACCTAGTCGCATCTCCATTCGTACGATTGAACCATTCGTTCGTAGTGTTCATACGCATCAGCTTCATTCACATGACTGAACCGATCGCTTAGTTCAGCCGCACGATTAAACAATTCGCATAGTTCATTCTCACGGATAGCCCAATCGCATCCTTCAGTCACACTAGTTGACAGTTTGTTCTAGTAGACTGAAAGTTATTCGCCATGGAAGATCAAATGTCAGCATTTACTACTGGGAAGGACTCTTGGATCCAGAACCTGTTGTTACTTGAGAGTGAGGTGGGTAATCATAATAAACCACCAAAGCTCTTAACGTTAGATGAGTTTCCCCACTCGAAACAACGTTTTGAGATCTACCTCAATGGAGTGGATCAAATCTGTGGGAAGCTATCGAGATTGGGTATAGTACGCCGGTGGGAGTCGATGGGGTAAAGCTAACCTTGGGAGGGATGACAGACGCACAGAAAGTTAAATATAATACAGAGAAGAGGGTTTATGCATTGATCACACAGTCTATCCCTAAAGACATTTTTCACAGTACTTAGAGAATAAGCAGTCCAAGAAACTATGGGATGAGCTGGAAAAGAGGTACGACGGGAATGCTTCATTGAAGGCAATCAAGGCTAATGAGTTAAAGAAGGAATTCAATAACTTCTCATCAATGGGAAACGAGAGTTTGGACGATGTTATAGATAGATTCTACCATCTGATGAGTGAACTGCATACACATGGGGTGGCTACTAACGTGGAAGAGAAAGTTACTAACTTTGCAGACAGATTGCCAGAAAAGTGGGCTTCATTCGTGTCTAGCCTGAGAAAAAATGGAATGCTGGCAAAGCTGGATATAAATGACTTCATTCTAAAACTACGAGAAGAAGCTCTTAGGATGAAGTACAGAGCTCAGAAGTCTTCGTATACTCAAAATCCAGCTTTGTACAATGCCACGCCTCAAGCTGAGACATCTGGAGCACTTCTCCAGACTGCATTTATGTCTAGCTCATCGAGTCCTTCACATGCTTCTCCTTCAGGATGAGACATGTCGGGGTCTTCTTGTACCCATCATATTGGGTCTGAAACAAATGCTACTAGACTGAGGAGTGAGAACCTCGGTAATGTGACTGTAGAAGTAGCTCGAGAACACATGGATCTTTTGGCTGTAGTGGTTCATTCTTATGATGGACTTGTTGCTGGGAAGATTGGAAACTGCCATCTGGCAGACGAGGACTATGAGCAAGTGGACGAAATGGAGCTTGAGAGAATGGACATAATGTGGGCCTTAGCTAGTGCTGTTCGGAGGGCGAATAAGTTTGTGAAAAAGACCGGACAGAACTTGGTAGCTACTAAGGATACCACATTTGGCTTTGAGAAGAGCAAAGTGACTTGCTTTAACTGTGGAGAGAAGGGGCACTTCAAGAGAGAATGTGTTAAGCCATAGAAGACGGGTAACGGGAACCCATTCTCATCCTTCAATCGTCAAGACAAGCAAGCTACTAGTTCTACTTTATCAAGCAAGGAACCAAAAGCTTTGACTGCTTATGATGATGAAGGACAGGACTGGGGCTTTAGGTTTGTCTCTCCAGGGGAATCAAACATTGCAAGTGTAGAAGACATTGACGATGATTCCGCGAGTGAAGGAGATCTAGCAGTTGAGATAGCGATGTCACATATTGAAGAGACAACTGCAACTGAGGTCAGCTACAAGCCTAAAGAGGAGACTACCACAGCAAAGACAGAAAAGACAGAATCACTAGAACCAGAGACATCTGATGCTGCGTTGATGGCTAACTCTTCTGAACCAACTCAGGTAAGTACCACTGACCAAATGTTTGATAATCATGCTTGTTCTGATTGTAATACCTTTAGAAATAGCATAGATGAGAAATTTTCTAGGTTATTAAATCATAATGATAAATTAGTAAAAGAGTTGCAACTGTGCACTGAGGCTAATAGAGTATTGAAACAAAATGAGCATAGTTACAAAGAAAAGATAGACTTTTGACTAAACAGCCTAGGGAAACCGAAGTAGTTGCATTTAACCAAGCTAAGGACATTAGGTACTATCTAAACTCCCTAGAAGACACTAAGAAGCAAAAGGCAGTTCTAGAAGTAGAAGTAAACTCATTAAAATAGAAACTGCACAGTTGGACAAGTTCATCACACATAGTCCAACACTTAGTGAGAGAAAGAAACAATGGGGAGGTTTGGTTACAAGTGGTTCCACCACCACCTGAGACCTTGATGAACACGAAGAGTAGACCAGTAAATAATAACCCCATCAAGGATCATGTGGTTCTACTCCTCTTGTTAGAGATCCAGATTCCTCATGTTCATCTATTGAATCTGGAAACAAACAAAAGGAGGCCACTTCAAAGGCAAAGGGTAAATTGCCTTGTGTTAATCTGGAAAAAGAATTTGAAAAGGTTAACTTAAAGTCAGGGTCAAACAGAGTCAAATCAGAACCTAAAAAGACTTCTAATGTAATCTTTCACATGTTTTAAGTCAAAAACCAGTTAACCAAAAGGAAAAAGATGTTAAACATGTTAAAACAGTTAACTTTGTTAAACAAGAGAAAACATCAAAAGAACCAGAGTCAAAACCTAAAGTGAGTGATGTTACTAGAGTGTCACACACGTCTCCACAAAGAAAGTTTATTCATAAAGTTGATAGCAGGTCGTGCTACAACTGTGGAGAGTGTGGACACATTGCTTCCTTTTGTCCTTACTATCAGACACCTAGAAAGAAGATTGAATTTCAGAATTCAAAACCTAGGTCTTATAAGAGGAGCTCTTTAACTCCACCTTGAAGAACTAGCGAACCTAGTGTTCAATCCATCAGCTAGTCGAATGTTGATCACAAACAGGCATTGCACAAATCTGGATTATGGAAAGAAAAATCATCCTCTGTGTCTGGTAATGATGACAAGAAGGAACCTGAGCTACCCTCACTCTCTAAGGGTCAATGGGTGGAATTCATGATGTGTGATGCCTCTGGGAAACCCAAGCCAGTAAAGGCTTGGGTTCCTAACCTAAACTAATCCTTTACATTGTATGTGCAGGGTGTTCGCTACAGTGCTGAAACTAACACGTGGATTGTAGACAGCGGAGCATCCAGGCACATGACAGGAAACAGGGCTCTTTTATCAAATGTAAGGCAAATAAAAGGAGGGCATGTTTTGTTTGCTGGAAACAAGGGAGGCTATATCACAGCTCAGGGAGAAGTTGGAAATCAGAAAGTTAAGTTTGATAGGGTGAACTACATCCAACAACTTCAAAACAACTTATTTCTGTTTCCCAAACTGTGATAAAGGTTTTAAAGTCATATTCGAAAACAAGAAGTGTTACGTCCTAAAGAAAGATTACGTGATTCCGGAGGACCAAGTGCTGATGACAACTTCAAGATATAAAGACCTTTATGTTTTGGATCTCTCAACAGCTTCTACAACGGATCATGATGTTCAGTGCTTTCTATCAAAAGCTACTGAGAAGGATTCCATCTCCTGGCATAGGAGAATGGGACACATTAGTCAAAGGAAGATGAATCACTTGATTTAGAAGGATCTTGTGAGAGGAGTTAACGTCAAGAATTTCCAACTTCCTGATTTTTGTGTAGCTTGCAAGAAAGGCAAACAGACGAAGAAGTCTCATAAGGAAAAGAAAGTTCATTGATAGAACTTCTCTTGACTTTTTCACATGGATCTGTTTGGCCCAGTCAGTACAAAGAGCATTGCAGGCGACTTGTACTGTTTTGTGGTTATTGATGACTACTCAAGATTCTCTTGGGTAATGTTTCTAAAGTCCAAATCAAAACATTTGAGTCATTCAAGGAGTTAGTGACCACACTGGAATCTCTCTACAAGCTAAAGGTGAGACAAGTATGCTCAGACAATGGAACTGAATTCAAGAATCAATGGATGGCGGATTACTGCAAGGAAAAGGGAATTGTGCATCAATTCACTTCTACATACACGCCTCAGATGAATGGTGTTGCTGAGAGAAAGAACAGAAGCTTGATAGAGACTGCACGGACTATGCTGGCAGACTCGAAACTGCCTATCCAATTTGGAATGAGGCAGTAGCTAATGCATGTTATACACTGAATCGGGTTCTAATTGTCAAGCGCCACAGAAAGACATGTTACGAGCTACTACAAGACGCAAACCAAATTTGGAGTATCTCGAACCATTTGGCGCGCCGTGCACACTTCTGAAGAAAACATAGAAGGTAAATTCAGCGAGAAGGCGATGAAGGAATCTTTCTAGGATACAACATACCGAACAAGAGGGTTTACAACAACTCAACGGTCTAGTAGAAGTGTGGTGTAATGTTGACGTTCAGAGATATACCACACCACCTACTGGCAAAGGACCCGCCTACTTTTTTTACTATGATGGATTCTTCATGTCCTTCAACATCCTCTCTCTCCCTCGGATGACGAGTTAGCTACACGGATGATGGATGATATATTGAATACACAACATCTAGCTCACAGGGAGAATCATCTACTCAGTCAGGGGGTAGTCGACGACAGTGACTCCTCCTCTAAAGATGAAGCTGAAGAAGATGACCAGAACAGTCAGGAGGAATAGGTTCCAGTTCCTGAAAGTCCACAAGCATCTACCAGTGATGCACCTTCGACTTTGGAGCCTCAAACTCCAACTACCTCAGATGCAGAACCAAATGTTCATAATCTTGGCTCTGAGGTAGCTGTTCCTACTACTCCAGGATCACGTCTAAACGTCTATCATCCTTTGGAAAATGTCATTGGGGATGTCGGATCAGGAGTACAATCCCGAAATCAGCTGTACTCAGCTGATTATGCCTCTGTTATGGAAAAGGGTTACACTCATGATGGTGCTTATCGGTGTTTTGTCTCGTAGTTTGAGCCAAAATACGTAAGTGATGCATTAAATGATGGGGCATGGGTGAGTGCCATGCAAGAAGAACTTCTTCAATTAAGAAGTTAGGAGTATGGACTCTGGTAGATAGACCTAAAGGTGATAAAGTCATTGGCACCAAATGGGTCTTGAAATGCAAGAAGGATGACCAAGGGGTCATTATCAGGAACAAGTCTCAACTGGTTGTTCAGGGATTTCGCCAAGTCGAGGAGATTGACTACAATGAAGTGTTTGCACCAGTGGCAAGGATGGAAGCCATCCGTATCTTCCTTGCCTATGCATCGTATATGAAGATTAAGGTCTATCAATTAGATGTGAAGAGTGCATTCCTTCATGGGGAAATTCGAGAGAGAGTGTATGTCAGTCAACCTGAGGGATTTGAAGATCCTTATCATCGGGACAGAGTTTACAAACTCGACAAGGCCTTATACGGGCTTCATCAAGCTCCTAGGCCTGGTATGAGAAACTCTCGACTCATCTTGTGAAACACGGCTTTCGCAGGGGAGTGTTGACTGCACACTGTTCATCAAAGAAAAAGATGGCGACCTACTGCTAGTACAAATCTATGTCGATGACATAATCTTTGGTTCAAAGAACGAAGAATTATGCAAAGAGTTTGAAGCAGTTATGAAGAAAGAATTTAAGATGAGTGCTATGGGGGAGATGAAGTTCTTTCTGGGTTACAGGTGGATCAGACTCCAAATGGGATATTTATACATCAGACCAAGTATGTAGGAGACATTCTCAGTCGTTTTGACATGGAGAATGCTTCTGCTGCTGGACTCCACTTGCTACGAATCACGATATAGCACCTGATGAAAATGGAGATCTTGTAGATGCCACAATGTACCATGGAATGATTGGATCCCTCATGTATCTCACTGCCTCAAGACCTGATATCATGTATGCTACATGTTTATGTTCTAGATATCAGGCTAAGCCTAAGGTCAACCATCTGATTGGGGTAAAAAGGATATTTCGTTATCTGAAGGGTACACCCACACTTGGTTGTGGTATCCTCATGATGATGACTTTGAGCTCACGGCGTATAGTTACTCAGATTACGGGGGCTGCAAGATGAACTACAAGTCTACATCTGCAGGGTGTCAATTCTTTGGGAGGAGATTAGTTACCTGGCAGTGTAAGAAGCAGACATTGGTTGCATTGTCAACCTGTGAAGCCGAATACGTTGCTGCTGCAAGTTGCTGTTCACAAATCATCTGGATTCAACAGCAAATGCGGGATTACGGTTTAAAGTTTTCTTCTACTCCTATTTTTGTTGATAACTCTGCTACAATTGCGGTAACTAAAAATCCGGTCCAACATCCAAAGAACAAACATATCGGTATTAAATACCACTTCATAAGAGATTGTCTTGAAAAGAACTTAATTATGTGGCAAAAATTAATACTGATTTTCAACGCGCTGACCTCTATACTAAAGCCTTTGATAAACCGCGTTTTCAATATTTGCTAGAGGTCAACGGCGTTAAAAAGAAAAGTGATGTTATTCCTGATGATGACCATGTGCAGTCTAATGTAGTTTAGTTAATTTTTCTTTTTTATTTTTTTTATTTGTTTATTTTAGTCTGTTTAAATTAAACTAATGTTATTTTGCTGTTTATTAAAATCCTAAAATAATTAAACCAGTTTTGATTTTAGTATTTTAGGGGGAGAATAAGTCAGCACGTAACATTATTAAATAAAACGAGGGAGAAGGAGTGGAAAGATGATATAAGGTAGATCGTATCTTTGATACCGATTCAAACCCTTTGGAATATGATAGTACACAGGAACAAATCAAGAGGGACTTTAAAAAATTTAATTTAGAAAAGATATAAAAATTCAAAGTATAAGTCTGTGTAGTCTAAACAATATAAAAGGGAAGATGATAGAAAAACTGGTAACTCCTAAGGTAACACAACGAGAGTAGACCTAGAGGTTGCTAGACCACAATTTGATATGTCGGTAGATTCAACACAATAGATGATTAGACCTGACTAGTGGTCTCAAGATCAAACTAAGTTGTTCAACTGACTGTGGGCTTCCATCTTATCATTGGTTAACACAATCAACAATATTCCAATAAGGGGTAATGAGCATGTAAACGCCACAAATGTGCGGATGACCATAAATAGAGCAAAGCACGAAAAAAATGAAAGAAAAATGCTATCAAGCTAATGACTTATGTTGTTGGTGCATTTTGTGCAAAATAAAATTAAGATGCTCTAACAAGGAGATAGGGTGTGTGCCTCTCTGCTGTGCGATGGTACTGACCTGAGGATAAGCATAACCTAGATATTCTAGAATTCATTGTTGTTTGCCACCTCTCTGCTGTGCGATGGACACTAACCTGAGGATTGGCTTCTCTTTGAAAGTTCTAAGAATAGTCTCTTCTTGTAAAAATACCCATAGACCGCTCAAAAGCTCCTGAGGAATGTTGATTACCATATAAGTGTGGGATCCACAAATGTTAGTTGAAACAATTAAACCTAAATCTATCACCAGTCTGTGTCATAAGTCTGTGTATGGATTTAAGAGGACAAACATATTGACAATCATTATGGCTGCAATTCTTGAAAGTTCAAATCAATGTGGTAATCTAATAGTTCTAGTATGATTTTCTAAAAGTTGCTAACGACTCTGGATGAAAACCAAGAATTGAGCATCAAAAGGTTGTGATAACAAGTCCCAAATGATTTGACTTGCGTGTATGATTCCAAATTTGAATTGGTCCAGGTGTGGTCAAACTAAATTGAAGCAGTGAATTCTGGAACCAAATCCAGTAGAAGTCTATCTTAGGATTTATCTCTCACAAAAAGTCAAAAACAAGTTTTATTTTTGTATTTAGTTTAAATTTCTAGTTAGTTAGCCATTTTAGTTTGTTTGTTCATCGGACTATATCATGAAAATCAGTATGGGATTAACTCACCTAAAATGGTCATGTCTGAGATGGCCACATGTGTTTTCAAAGTATAAAAGGGTCAAGTCTGAGGTGACTAAATTGTGTAAAAGGATCACGTCTGAGGTGATCAAAAGTTTTTCAAGTTAAAATGGTCATGTTTGATATGATCAAATGCTCATAATGTTAATTTCAATAGGTAAAAAGGGTTTAAGTTCTAAATGTTCATAAGTGTAACCCATTCGCACGACTGGATCATAAGTATGGACCAACCATGCGAATGGATCCCATTCGCACGACTGGACATGAGATTGAGACATTCACCCGAATGGCTTATCAGAATGATCCCTTCGACCGAATGAAAGGGTGCGAATGAGTCAATCGACCGACTGAGACTCAGTCGGTTAACTGAGGGTGCGAATGAAAGGGCACGAATGAGTCAGTCGACCGACTGAGACTCAGTCGGCCAACTGAATGCGACTGACTGGGCCAATCACACGACTGAGCCTCAGTCGCCCGAATGAACTGAGCGAATGAGGCCAGTCGGCCAATTGAACTTAGCTTTAGTATTAAAGGGCCATAGTCGATCGCATTCCACTCATCACCCTCAATCGCTCCTAAATCGCACCAAGTACCGTTACTCTGCCAAAATTTCTCTAGACCTTGTTTTCACATTGTTTGATCTTCTGACATTCGTTGACTTATATACAGGTAGATGGCATTGATATCGCACCAAAAACAGAAGAAATGGAACCCAAATTGTGATATTCGAGTGAAACAAGAACCGGACTGAAAAATGCCCTAATAACCAACATAAACTAAGCAAAATATTAAAATTAAGTTTAATGGGTTATTAGTGACTAAATGGCAAGTCTATTGAACCGGTAACCCATGTTAAATCACTTGTTTCGGTCAAAATTTGAACCATAGGCGACTGAATAGTGGGACACGCGACTGGTCGAACGGATGAACTCTAATCACACGATTGAAACTTGCGATTGGATCAATCGCCGAATGAACCATGCGAATGAGCTCAGTCGGCCGACTGAACCAATCGCAGACTCAGTCAGCAGATTGAACTCAGTCGCATGTCTCATTCACCCGAACGAGCTCAGTCGCATGAAAGAACAACCGACTGACTTCAGTCGCATGATTAATTCCCACGAATGAATCAGAATGAATGTAAACATTACACTTAGAACTGAATTTTGATGTATTATGTACTAATGGTTCTGTGTCTTGTGTTTCAGGAAAATGGCTGATAGATGGTCCATTAAACCAAAGCACAACATATATGCTCACTTGGATCATACTACTCGGAATGGGGCCGATTCACAGAGATTATAGCTTTCCTTAGACGTTCCCGGATACATAAGGCTATATCTACACCTTGCACGCCCTACAGGTCATTACACCAGGCTTCTGGGAGAATGCCTCAGTTGATCGCTCTCGTCAGCCGTACAGTATACGGAGCTCCATTCAGGGTCATGATATCGAGGTTACTGCTGCTAATATCCAGAGAGTTCTTGAGTTTGGGGACGATACGAATCACCCCACCAGATTACATCCACTGACTGTGAGAGGTTGCTTCCTCAGGATCAAGTACGCTGGGGACATAAACTCGGGTGTGCTCAACAAGAGCAACCTGTGCCCCCAGTATAAGTACTTGGCGCATGTGATTCTAAAGTGCATTGCTTCGAGGAGGGGTGGGTTCGATAACCTATCAGACCAGATTCAGAATGCCTATGTGGCACTGGTGCTGAACCACCCTTTCAGCTTTTCGAGTATGATCTTCTCTTATTTGGTGGAGAACCTGGCAGCAAAGGGGAAGGAAGGATTTTGTATGTACCCCTGGTTCTTACAGCTGATCTTCAACGAGAAGCTGCCATTTCTTCCCAAGGAGAGTCATGATGCAGTTGCTTTGGAGATTATGGATGACATGACCTTGGGTCGGATGAGGGTGTATAGGGGCAAGCAAGTGAAGCCCCAGGTGAAGAGGTTGATTGGCAATTTGGCCAACGAGAGATATGTGGCACCGGGGAGATGCAAATGGCATCATGATGACAGTGATTCTGATGACGAGAGGCTACTGCTCCCAGAGCATGACTCTGATGATGACGATAGTGGGGACGTTGGGGATAATATGCCTATTCCACCGAGAGGCTCAGTGTCTGATGTTATACCTCCAGTGTCCTCCCCAGCTGGACACATAGCCGAGTCTGCTGGTTTCCATCAGGATTTTGTTCCTGGTGAGGAGGATGAGGAGTCGGAGAGGAGCCCTTGACACGTACTGTGGGAAGCAAGGTTTTTCCCACAGAACATGGGCTAAGGGCGGTTGGTGAACGCCCAAGAGACTTAGGAGAGATAGCCACTAATCCGAGTTATGCACCGGAGTCAGCTAGCAGGGTTGTAGGCATCCACCTCAACGGAACGAGGAGGAAAATGATGGCTCAGCCCCATGGTCAGAAGAAGAAGAAAAGACAACTCACCTTCGCCACCACATCTGCCACAACCACTACCACTTCCACAGCCACACCATCCACCACCACAGCCACCACAGCTACTTCTACCACCACCACACTTCCCACCACTGTACAAATTCCATCTACCACCATATCTTTCACTCCCACATCACCTCCACTATTTCATAGACCCATGTTCACTACAGCCACCACCACCACTACCCACCAAGCTGGATCCTCAGTCCATCCATCTCATACTTATGGATCACCTCTACCTCCAATTGGGGTAGAGGAACAGCTGTCTGCGCTCATAGGATGGTGATGCGCCTATTAGATGCAGATGAGGAGAAAGCATTTAGATCCGCCAACTTGCTGATCTTACTGCTGCTCAGTCTCACCAGATAGAAGAGCAGGCTCAAGTGATAGAGGAGCAGGCCCAACAAATGGCTGCTCAGAACCATGAGATAGCCCAACTCTAAGCACATAGTGTCACATCAAACAAGAAGATAGAGGAGTTGGAGGAGGCGAAGAAGACGATCTTGTTAAAGCTAAAGGGATCTAAGGAGGAGCCCTTGAAGATCAAAGAGGGAGACAGAGATGATGAAGAGGATGATGAGGATGAGACAGAGGAGGATGAGGGGATAGAGAAGAAAGGACAGAGAAGAAGGATGATGATGATACAGCAGGAGGAGATGCAGCTGCACCGGCCTCTGCTTCAGGTCAAGAAAGGAGGTCTAAGAAGAATCAAGACCAACCAGCTTCTTCTTCTGCTCCACCAAGTGACGAGATGATGATACAGGACAAAAGTACACATTAGATGTTTATGTATTTATTACTTTTTTATTTGAATCATGTATTGAAACCTATGTATTAAATGTTTAAATTATGTTTAATGCATTTCTGATTTGATTAATTACTAATGGTTGATATGTTGAATGTGTAAATCAACAGATCCAATTTACCAAGGGATGAGTTTGATGTTGCTCCCCTTTAGCAGGTCAAGACTCAGCTAACAATGATTCTTGATCTGCAAGGGATCGTAAGGAGGTCAGTGAGTTATACCCCTGAAGAAGGGGAAATAATTCACGACCTATCAAACGAGCAACTCGCAGAGATCTTCAAGCTCAATCCAGATGAGATAGTGAAGGATGCTCTGACATGCGACTTGACAATGACGAAGAGCTCAACGAAGTTGATGAAATCGAGATTGAAGATGTCACTGCCGAGCACTACCCTCAGTATGCTGATAATGAGGGAAATGTGGTCCCCAATCTGGGTGAATCCCTCATCAGCGATATTTTTGAGGTGTTAGACAAGATGGAGCAAGAGTCGGAGAAAGTAGAGGAAATGGCCCAAGCCTCAAATGATGATTTCGATATCCGAAAGGCTGAGTGGGCTGCATGTTTTGAAGAAGTTAGAGCCCAACGCGCTGCACCAAAACAGGATGCCTACACCAAACTCTATAGAGTCAAGAAACATCATAAGGTGACTGGCAGGATCATAGCGTGGGCGTATTTTGAGGATCTTAATGTATGCAGTTAAGAGGGAAAAGGGCATAGAGTACTTTAGATTCCCACATGATCTGAAGACTTTACCAGGTTCTGAGCTCACCAGCTGGCCAAACTAAAGCTTTTGTATGCTGACCCGAGGAAGATGTCAGGCTGGTTCGAGGCTGCCCTAAAGAAGGAGTACCACACTAGGTGGGTTAACTTCAGACCCTAACATCCTACAAGGTATATCAGAAGGTTTGAGGTTGATGCCATTACTGGAAAGCCAAAGATAGTGTTGAAGTGGAGTCCTCTGCGCACAATGTCAAGATCCCACTCAGGGAAATGCCACAGGACTTCACTCCACACTTTATGTGGTGGTACTACGATTGGAGAACAGCTGGAGCAGTCATAGTCCTAAACAAAGAGGGACAAATGGATACGATCAGGGTATTCGACCCAATGTGGCTTACCAACTTGTCGGCAAATGATGTCTACACGCTATACAAGTGGCCACTATTCTATGATATGCAAGATATTGTACAAGCCCTCTAGTTCCAAAATGTCATAAGACTCTGCTTCACGTTTGAGATCATGCAGGAGTCACAAAAGAGGACAAGTACAAGAAATATGAGGAGGTGATGCAGAAAAAGAGACATTAGAGAGATCTAGGTCCAAGGGGGGTTTGTTGATACATGTATGTCCCTAGATCATGATATGAAATGTAATAGATCTTGTTTATCTGATTCGGATGTAATTTGATATGATTAATGAAATGATATTGATTGTTTTTGATTTGTAATGTCTAATATTTCATTAGTGAGTCGATATTGAATTGGTTAATTAGGTTAGTGATTGTTTGAATGGTTACACATAATGTTTATTAATTAATACATTCAAACTTAACATAATGAAGTTCTCATGCGAATGGCCCATGCGAATGAACCACACGCATGAATAACTTCATACGATTGACTCATTCGCATGATTGAACCAGGAGACTGGATCAGTCGTATGATTGTAACATAAGATTGGCTCAGTCGCACGACTGAACACTAAGTCGTGCGGATGGATCAACCGCATGGTTCAATCGCACGACTGAACCATACTAATGGTTCAGTCGCACGAATTAACAATACTAACCTATAAATACAACCCAATTCGTGGAAAAGCTAGAGAATTAATTCTATTACGACTCCAGACGTACCCTAGCCGTCCAAAAGCCTCTCAATTCGTTCCCCAAGTTCATAGAACACATTAGATCGATTCCAAATCGATATCTAATGTTAGTTTCAATTCTTTATTGATTCTTCGTGTGTTCTCACTGATTGGATCGCCAATCAAATAGGATTCCACACTATTTGATCTGGTTTACACGCTAATCACTAGGTATTTCATTCAAATACCAGGTCCTAACAGATTTGGTGATTGATGGAGAATTGGAGAGATTGGTTTTGTGTTTTGGCTGGCTGGTGATTGTGGTTGGGATGTTTGTTTTTTATTTGGTGATTGAAGGTGAATTGAAGAGATTGGCTCTGTGTTTTGGCTGGGTGGTCATTGTGGTTAGGATGGGGATGGATGAGGTTGTTGATGTATGGGTGTTATATTTGGTGAGTGAGTGTCTTGAACAGAGTTGGTTGGAGAGTTCTCTTGTTGATCTTCCAACACAAGCTCTTGAGGAATATTTGCGGTAGCATCAACCGCATGTGCAAACATGGGCATGTCTCCTCCTTCATATTTACGAGATATTTTATTCAGTACTGATCTGCCAAGGTGTGCTTGAACGAACACACCACCATCCACAGTAGTTCCAGGCAGATTAGCATTAATAATGAGTTACATCTTATCAGCCTTCTGCACTTTGATATGATCACATAAGGAGTTGAAGATGTACTCTGAGTAATTGTAGGTTCTTCTCTCAAAAACACCAATAATCCCAGTAGAGATATGTCTTCAAAATCTGTCAAGACTAGATTTTCTGTTTGAGATGCACTTAAGATAAGTGTGGCAATGAAATCTGTACGGCTTGTAGAGTCTTCCTTTCTTTATTTCTCCCTTCTCGAAATCACCATCATACCCCATCTTGAGAACAACTTTCTCTACGTATTCATTGTCGAATACATCAAGATGACCAACTTCTACATCTCCCAACTTGAGAACCCTTCTTATTGTCTGTTCATCGACTCTCAATCTTCGACTCTTTAGTTCAGCCATAATAACTTGGCCATCTTCTTTTATTTGTGCAGAGTTCCAAAATCAGTGATGTGTGATTGATGAATCATAGGCTCTACAGATAAGGCATAGAACAACCTAGACCTTCTTAGATATCAGATAATTTCTTGACAGCCTTCTAAAACAAGATCGTTAGGGTTTAAGAAGGCACACACATTGTGTTCTCTCACAAATCAATTATCCATCTATTCATAGAAGAAGATTTTGTTAGAATCATATTATTGTTATGAGAATACGAACAGTCGTCAGAATAAACAAGAATCAAGCATTTCATTCTTGAATATTACGACATGTTTTCCCTTGAAAATAGCTCATTAAGAACATAGATATATGTTTGTTTAATGGTTTTGATTTGGTAGAATTTGAATGTTATAAAAGGGGGAAAAGTTTGTTGAGAGTGTGTTTTCTAGGTCTGAAAAAGTGAACTAAAAAAGTGAATAGTTATGTTTGAAGTCAAAGAACATTATTTATACTCTCGAACACCTTAATTTTATCACATTAATGAAGTGGGACCCTCAACAAATTCTTGCGCAGATTATTTACGGATCCCATAAACCATCTGCGGATGAGTTAATGACATCTGCTAATGAAATATAACTTACATTTTCACAGATTACTAAACTATGAAATTAAACTATATTTGATGATCTTTGCTCATCTGTAGTTTACCAATCCACGGATAAACATTTAAATTTTCAACACTGTAGCTTCTACTAATGCTTAAGATGGCACAGTGCTTTGAAGTATTGTAGTATGGTCCAAGTCCATGGCTTAAAACCATTTATTGCTATTGGACCTTGTTGACTTTATATACATGACAATTTAGCACAAGAAAGTTAAAAACAATGATTTTAAGGAAAATGTCATGTATTGTAACACCCTGATATTTTAAACTCAAGAAAAGAATTTTTGAATAGAGTGAAGAAAAAGAATGAAAAGAGATAAAACCCAAGTCTAGGGGTAAAAAGTGTCCAAAAGGACAAAATGGTTGAAAAGTGGGTGTAAAAGGTGGTATGGCCGCCCATATGTCACATACACCACTGATTTTCGGGTTTTAGAGAGAGAAATAGTAGCAAGTTCTTGGTTTTGAAGGAAGTACAAGAAAGAATTCGAATTCAAGGTAAGAATTCATGCTTTTATGGTGTTCTTGGCTGGTCTTATCCTCGGGTTTATGCTTATGTGTGTGTTTGGGTATGTTTTTAGTGGTTTCTTAATGGTTGAGTTCAGTTTTCAAACATGTTGGAGGAAGCCATACTCAAAAGCTGCAAAGTTGAGTTCTAGGACCCCTCTTTTACTGGTTTTTAACTGATTTTGGGGCTGGAAATGCATGAATATATGTTTTTATTTAACTGGGTTTCCGACCCGTATGCTTGCATGTGTGTATGATGATGTCATGATGTGATGTGTGACTATGTTCATTCTTGATTATGTATGATTGTGTTTCTAAGGCTTAGAGGGTAAGATTTAAGCTTAGAACATGATGAATGGTGCATGAGAATTGAGTATGAGGTTTTAGACCCACTGGATAAGTTTTTAAATCTGCTTAAGTGTTTGCAAGTAAATGCGGATGAAGAGGGTTAATGCAGATGAACATTAACCAATGAGTAAGTCAATGCGGATGAGCATTTGACTAAGTATGGAAATGCGGATGAGCAAAGTGAGTCAATACGGATGAGCATTTCACTAAGTATGGAAATGCGGATGAGCAAATTGAGTCAATGCAGATGAGCATTTGACTAAGTATGGAAATGTGGATGAGCAATGTGAGTCAATGCGGATGAGCATTTGACTAAGTATGGAAATGCGGATGAGCAAAGTGAGTTAATGCAGATGAGCATTTGACTAAGTACGGAAATGCGCATGTTAGGCTAATGTGGATGACAAATGCGGATGAAGTAAAGTAAATGCAGATGAAGTAAATCCAATGCGGATGAGCAATAAGGCAAATGCGGATGGACTATAGCAAATGCGGATGAACTGTAAGAAATGCGGAATATAGGAAATGCGGATGAACACTTGGAAAAATTCTGGCTTTCTGGGGAAAAAGAGTTAATGTAGGCTTTGACCTAAGAGATTCCCAGGGGTTATGAAAGTTGACATTTGAGGTCATAGATGTTATCTTGGCATGAAATGTATTGTGATTGATGCTTATGCATGACGATTATAATGTTGCTTGATTTAACATGATGTATGTTATGTATGTATGATGCCCCGCATGACGATGTATGAATGATATGTTTATGTTCCTTCTGATGATGTATGTTTATCTTTCCTATGACTTTACGTGCTATGATAGTGAATGAGCAAAGTATTATGTAACGTAAAGTGAAAGATAATGAAAGAGGAACATGAAGTAAGAGTGCATGCATTAACAAGTAATGAAAGTAATGATAGCCTTGTAGTCATGGCATGCACATTGAGGTCTTTCATTATGATTGATCATTTGCATAGACTATTGTTGCATACCTCAGGTACTGTGACCACGAGGTATGATGCACCATTATAGAAGGTCTATGAGAGGCCTAGGTCCAGATCCATGAACAGAAAGTATTGCTTATGGCAATGGTACATTGAAGGTATCGAGATCTAGTTTGATCAATTAGATTAGGATTGCAGCGGAATAGCACACGAATTAGACGAAATTATTGCAAGAATAATAGAATATTCAATCAAATAGTAACGGTTATAGAGAGAGAGTTTTCTGCAAAAAGAATGTTTTCATTCATGCACAAGCTTCCCGTCGAGGGAAATTAGGTCGACATTCCTTTTATAAGGAATGTGACATCAGTTGATGTCACTTGATGTGACATCTAACTGATTTATACAAACAACTGAAAGTAAACTAAACTACTGAAGATGTCCACAACAACTGAGGACACCTTCACTGAAAGTAACATTACAACTACTAAAGTTATAACATCTGAACTGTAAGAACATCAGATGTTTTACACAATATAAAACTACTGATTACAAACTACTAAAATGAAAACCATCACAACTACTAAAAAGAACTACTTCAGCTGTTGTGACAACTTCTGAAAACTTGATCTTCAGACTTTGTCTTTAGCAGTTGTCTTCAGACTTTGTCTTCAGCTGTTGTCTTAAGACTTTGTATTCAGCAGTTGTCTTCAGACTTTGTCTTCAGCAGTTGTCTTCAGCAGTTGTCTTCAGACTTTGTCTTCAGCTGTTGTAGATCACTTCAGTTGTTTTGATGTCTGTGGGACTTAAAGTTTTTTCTGATCTGGCTCATTGGTTCTTTTGGTCCAACATAAATGTACATTCATACCTTAGGTATTGTGACCACGAGGTGTGATGCACCGGTATAAAAGGTCTATGAGAGGCCTAGTCCAGAACCATGACAGAAAGGTATTGCTTATGGCAATGGTACATGTACATTCATACCTTAGGTATTGTGACCACGAGGTATGATGCATCATTATAGAAGGTCTATGAGGGGCCTAGGTCCAGGACCATGAACAGAAAGGTATTGCACAGTAAACCTAAACCTTACCCTAGGTACTGTGACCATGAGGTGCGATGCACCGTTATAGAATGTCTATGATAGGCCTAGGTTCAGTACCATGAACAAAAGGGAAGGGTCTATGGATGACAGAAAGGAAAAGTAAAGCATGAGGCATGAAAGATTAAAGAAGATAATAATAATATTATCTGTATGTACGTACGATGTATGATCACAAACGAATGTAAAGAATAGTATAGTATGACTTTGAAAGAAAGCAAAGAATGGTTTTATGAATGAAAAGTATATTTTGTTATAAAACTAGAACTCACTCAGCAAAACTGACTTTTATGCATTTTTCCAGTTAGCAGGTAAGGTTGCTGAGGATGGCACGAGGCAGCTGCTCGGCTCTTTTGTATGGCATCCATTTATTTAAAGCTTTTGTGATGTAATACAACAAATATAATTTTGTAACCAACAAACGATGCGTTATTTTGCAAAAGTTTTTATGATGAAATGAAATGCCATTTGTTTATGTTCCGCTGCAATGTTTTAATGATTAAATGCAAAGTATATGTTTTATGTGCGATGATTTACCAGCTATAAGCATCCCGGGAACGGGGCCTTACAAGTTGGTATTAGAGCTAAAGTTTAAGTGAAATGGGTAAATTTTCAAATGAACCTTAACTTGAACTGAGAATGGGATGGAAAGGGAATGGGATGCCAATCTAAGTAGCTGCAAGCCATCAGGTATTTTCATAAAGATAACTACTTTTATGTGCGCATGGTATGTGGTTGTGTGTTGTATGTAGATTTAAATACAGATGTAGTCAGGACAGGCAATGCTTGGGGTATGAAGAGTAAAGTAAGTGGCTAATCACAACTGGCCACTGTAATTAGGGACTTACTATACTTGCTATAAACTAAGCCGTTTCCTTTAATGACCGTATTAGTGTTTAAATCTTTCAGTGTCAGTTAGAGGATGGCTGGTAGTAGATCATCTAAAGCTTCGCGTGGTGGTGGACGTGGTGCTGAACCACGGGTTACCAGAGGAAGGCCTAGGGCCGAAGAGGTGGTTCATGAAGAACCGGAAACCCCTCATCTGGAGGGCGGAGATGAGAGTGCTAACCTGAGAGCTTCAGTGAAAGAGGCAGTTATGGAAGAAGTGCATCAAGTCAGGGAGACGATCCTACCATCTGTGGTGACCGAAGTGATGAAGGCAGTTAGAGAGGGGGAGAGAAGGGAAAGGAGTAGACCTACGGGCGAAAGGAGATAGCCCGAGACAGAGACGGTTCCGTCTCATGATGAAAAAGAAGAGGAAGAAGCAGAGCCTGTGCCGGAGGCAGTACGG
The DNA here is from genome assembly GCA_025506515.1 of Flaveria trinervia. Lineage (NCBI taxonomy): Eukaryota > Viridiplantae > Streptophyta > Magnoliopsida > Asterales > Asteraceae > Flaveria > Flaveria trinervia. The sequence goes on from CM046445.1 coordinate 49,991,914, forward strand.
GGCTATAACTTTAGGGCATTTATGAGATGCAAACCCCCAACTTTCGATGGAAATGGCACTGCCGCTGCCGCTCACTGGTGAGTAAGGGAAATGGAGGTTGTTCTTGATATTAGCGAGTGCCATGAAGATCAAAAGGTGAAGTTCGCTACCCACTCTTTTGTGGATTCGGCTCTGTGCTGGTGGGACAACATTGTCCAAGCCGAGGGTAGCAGGGGCATCGCGAGGATGAGATGGTCTAAGCTGAAAAGGTTGGTGATGGACAAGTTTTGTCCTCACCGGGAAGTGGACAAGGTGCAGAGGGAGTTCCTGGAACTGGAGGCGGGAACTATGACGCACCAACAATACACCACGAAATTCAATGAGATGGCACGTCTGGTGCCGGATCAAGTGACACCTCTGTCTCAAAAAATCTAAAGGTACATTCAGGGTTTGCGAGCAGATATTCACAGGCACATGATTGCTGCCCGGCCAAGCACATTTACGTCGGCAGTGGATTTGGCAAGGAGAGTGTATGATGAGAGGACGATGATGATGAAGGAACGTGGAAAGAAGAGTGGTGGTCAGTAAAACTATCAGGGGAAGAGGTTTGGTCGGGGGTGTGGTTGACCGCCGTGTGGTTGCATCGCGTGCAGGTATAAAGAAATGTGATAAGTGTGGGAGAGAACATAGCGGGGAATGTGGGCTGGGGCTAAATGTATGCTTCAAATGTGGGAAGCCGAGGCATATAGCCAAGGACTGTCGTACGGCCCGATGTTTTAATTGTGGCATGGAGGGTCATATGAATAAGGATTCTAAGAAGCCTAGGGCCGAGGGTTCGGGGGCAAAGAAAATGGGAGGTGAAGGACCAAGGGCGAGCGCCAGGTCATTCATGATGACACAGGAGGAGGTTATGATGGACCCTGATGTTGTGTCTGGTACCTTTCTAGTAAACCAAACTTTAGCTTCTGTGTTATTTGATTCGGGTGCGAGTAAAAGTTTTATTTTTGCCGCTTTCTGTGCTAAGCTGCTTGTTAGTAGTAGACGTGTTGATGCGCCCTCTGATGTAGAAACTGCCATAGGTAAGTCTACCAGAATCTCTGAGATGATAGAGGGTTATGACGTGGAACTAGAGGGTCATAAATTTCCTGTTAGACCCTTCGTGATAACCTTAGGTGGTTTCGATTTGGTTCTTGGGATGGATTGGTTAGTAGACTTGGAGGCGAACATTGTGTGTCGTAAGAAGATGATTCGTTTGACAGCGCCTGACGGTAGTTCCGTGACGGTTTATGGTGATCGGGTGACTACGATTCCGAAGGTAATTTCAATGGCAGTGGTGGGAAAGTGTATGAGGCGTGGATGTAGTGCCTACTTGGCCTATGTAAATGATGTAGAAATGCCAACACTACAACTGTTTGATGTACCGGTTGTGTGTGACTTTTCAAACGTGTTCCCAGATGACTTACCAGGAGTGCCACCTCATAGAGAGATCGAATTTCAGATTGATCTGATACCAGGTGCCCAACCTGTATCCAAGGCACCGAATCGTTTGGCTCCGACAGAAATGAAAGAGTTGATGGAGAAGTTGCAAGAGTTGCTTGTTAAGGGTTCATTAGACCAAGTATCTCTCCTTGGGGTGCTCTGGTCCTGTTTGTAAAGAAGAAGGACGCTAGTACGAGGATGTGCATTGACTACCGCGAACTGAACAAGTTGACGGTGAAGAACCGATACCCCTTATCGAGGACAGATGATTTGTTCGATCAGCTTCAAGGTGCTAGTTGGTTTTCAAGCATCGATCTTCGATCGGGCAACCATCAGTTGAAGGTGAAAGAGCAAGATATTCCTAAAACAGCTTTCCGTACGCGCTATGGTAACTACGAGTTTCTCGTCATGTCTTTTGGTTGACCAATGCGCCAGCTGCTTTTATGGAAGTGATGAATTGGGTGTGTCGGCTGATGCTGGATAATCAGTAATTGTGTTCATTGATGATATCCTGATTTATTCGAAAAGCAAGGATGAGTATGCCGGTCATATTCGAGAGGTTGTGGAAACGTTGAGAAGGGAGAAACTGTATGCCAAATTCTCCAAGTGTGCATTTTGGTTGCGTGAAGTTCCGTTCATGGGTCATGCGGTGAATCCCGACGGGATTATGGTGGACACCGCAAAGGTGGAGGCGGTTATGCAATGGAAGTCTCCAAAGACGCCATTCGAGATTTGTAGTTTCTTGGGTTTGGCCGGCTACTATAGAAGATTCATTCAAGACTTTTCCAAGATCTCTTCTACACTAACCAAGTTGACTCGAAAAGATGTGAAGTTCGTATGGGGTTAAGCTCAAGAGGAGGCGTTTGAAGAATTGAAGGCGAGGTTGACTCAAGCTCCTGTTCTGTCATTACCCGATGGGAGCGAAGATCTGGTGGTCTATTCCGATGCTTCTTACTCGGGGTTGGGGTGTGTACTAATGCATAGAAGGAAGGTTATAGCCTACGCATCCCGATAGTTAAAGGTTCATGAGGTCAATTGCTCTACTCATGACTTGGAGCTGGCAGCCGTGGCCTTTGCGTTAAGGATTTGGAGGCACTATCTGTACGGGACGAAGTGCACCATTTTCACTGACCAGAAGAGCTTGAAGTACTTCTTCGAGCTGAAGGATCTGAACATGAGGCAGAGACGGTGGTTGGAATTTATAAAGGATTATGATTATGAGATCAACTACCATCCGGCCAAGGCCAATGTGGTGACAGATGCCCTTAGCCGAAAAGAAAGGCCCGAGCCAATTCGAGTGAAAGCATATCAGTTGATCATGACCTCTGATGTGATGAAGAAAGTCAAAGAGTTTCAAGACGAGGCACTGAAAGAAGATCATCTTAACACTGAAAGAATGAGAGGTCTGGTTAGGGAATCGGGTGAAAACACACTCGGTGTTAGAACCCGAGTTGGTCGTGTGTGGATTCCTTGTTTTGGGGATCTACGGGTGAAGATAATGGATGAAGCTCACAAAACTTGATACTCCATTCACCCAGGGGCCACACAAATGTATCAAGATATGAAGAAAGTTTATTGGTGGCGGGGTATGAAGCGCGACGTGGTGGAGTATGTGAATAAATGCCTTACTTCCTTGCAAGTGAAGGCCGAGCATCAAAAGCCGTATGGGAAGATCCAACCTTTGGATATACCAGAATGGAAGTGGGAGGACATCACCATGGATTTCATGACGAAGCTGCCACGTACTCCGTAAGGGTACGATGCCATATGGGTGATTGTGGACCGTCTGACAAAGAGTGCTCACTTCCTACCAATTAGCGAGACATATTCGTCCGAGAGGTTGGCTAATCTGTTCATTTAGGAGGTTGTAACTCGTCACGGTGTGCCGGTGTCTATTGTGTCTCATCGTGACACTCTAAATTCTAGAAGAAATTCCATGATGCCATTGGGACGAGATTACATTATAGTATGTCTAATTGTTGGACCAAAAGAACCAATGAGCCAGGTCAGAAAAACTTTTAAGTTCCACAGACATCAAAACAACTGAAGTGGTCTACAACAGCTGAAGACAAAGTCTGAAGACAACAGCTGAAGACAACAGCTGAAAACAAAGTCTGAAGACAATTCCGAAGACAAAGTCTGAAGAGAAAGTCTGAAGACAAAGTCTGAAGACAAAGTCTGAAGACAAAGTCTGAAGACAAATTTTGACGGCAAAGTCTGAAGGCAAAGTCTGAAGACAAAGTCTGAAGAAAAAGTCTAAAGACAAAGTTTGAAGACAACAACTGAAGCCAAAGTTCTTAGAAGTTGTCACAACAGCTGAAGTACTTCTCTTCAGTAGTTGTGATGGTTTACTTTTCAGTAGTTTGTAATCAGTAGGTTTATATTATGTAAAACTTTGGAAGTTCTTACACCTCAGATGTTATAACTTCAGTAGTTGAAATGTTAGCTTGTACTTAACTTTTTGTGAAGGTGTCCTAAGTTGTTGTGGACATCTTTAGTAGTTTAGTTTAATTTTAGTTATTTGTATAAATCAGTTAGCTGTCACTATCAAGTGACGTCTGCTGATGTCACATTCCTTTATAAAAGGAATGTTGACCTAATTTCCTTGTAACCGAAGTGTGTGCGTAAATGAAAACATTCTCTTTGCAGAAAACTTTCTCTCTCTATAACCGTTACTATTTGATTGAATATTCATATATTCAAAAGTTTTAATGAAAAAGCTTCTGAAGATAAAATGACTTTGGAAGAATTTCCTAAGGATTATGAGAATTTTGACTTCGAAAGAAAATTAAGACTTGAGAGTTTTGTTCACAAGAACAAAACTTCTGAGAGTTAATTTGCTTCTTAAGAAAGTTTTTCTTGAGAACATATAAGTGCCAAAGGAGGTTTTAAGCATCAGAAGACATTTTCGAAATTTCTTCCGAATGTAAAATACTTGGACAGTTAGTTGTTTTAAAGGCATAAGTTTCTTCCAAAGTTAAAAACATAACATTCGAAGGATCAAAATTATCATAGTTCTAAAGAAAATCTTCAAAAAGGATTATCCAAAGAAAACAAAAGCTTATGAATGTGATGAACTAGACAACTTAGGACACACATATTTTAAGAAATAATAAAAATTAGTTTTAGGAAAAACCTACTCAAAGTTGATCATCCCAATAGCTGATATTAGATATTTAAATCTCTGTTCATCAAAAGCCTTTGTAAATAGATCAACATATTGTTCATCTGTGTGAACTTTAACTACTTTAATTAATCCTTTTTCATAGTTATCTCTTATTAAATGATATCTGATGTTGATGTGTTTGGTCATTGAGTGCTGGATAGAATTCTCCGTGATTGAGATAACACTATTGTTTTCTATATGAATGGGAGTCTCCTTCAAGTTTAACCCATAGTCCAGCATCTGATTCTGAATCCAAAGCACTTGAGCACAGTAGCTTGCAGCAGCAATGTATTCAACTTTAGTAGTTGATACCAGATGTAGACTTTGTAGTCATGTTGCAACCACCATAATCACTACATGTATAAGCACACAGATTGAAGTCAGGATTCTTAGCATACCATAGACCAAGTGTTGAAGCACCTTTAAGGTATCTTAGAATCCTTTTGATAGTAATAAGATGAGACATCTTGGTATTGGCTTGATATCTTGCATAGATGCAAGTGGCAAACATAATATCAGGCCTGCTAACAGTAAGATACATAAGAGACCCAATCATTGCCCTGTATAAGTGTTCATCTACACACTCCCCCTCAAGATCAGGTCAAAGGGATTGGTTTCTAGCTATGGGTGTCTTAGCAATCTTAGAATTACTCATATTGAACCTCTTGAGTATGTCTTGAACATACTTTGGCTGACTTATGAAGATGCCATCTTCAACTTTCTTCACTTGAATTCCTAGAAAGAAATTGAGTTCCCCCATGGCACTCATTTCAAATCTGTCCTTCATCATCTTCTCAAAGTCTTTACAGAGCTTTGGATTAGTTGAACCAAATATGATGTCATCTACATACACTTGAACTAGCAATATGTCATTTCCCTGTCCTTTGATGAAGAGAGTTCCATATATAGTACCTCTCTTGTATCCATGTTTGCAAAGATACCGAGACAGAGTCTCATACCACTTCCTGGGTGCCTAATGTAGCCCATAGAAAGCTTTGTCTAGCTTGCAAACATAATCAGGATGATCAGGATCTACAAAACTAGGTGGTTGTTTGACATACACCTCTTGATCAATCACTCCATAGAGAAAAGCACACCTCACATCAAGTTAAAAGACCTTGAAGTTCTTGGATGCAGCAAATGCCAGGAATATCCTAACAGCTTCTAGTCTTCCTACATGAGCAAAAACAACAGTGTAATCAATTCCTTCTTCTTGTGTGTATCCTTGAACAACTAGCCTAGCTTTGTTCTTGATGATAAATCCTCTATCATCCTTCTTGTTCCTAACCACCTATTTGGTTCCAATGGTAGTCTTCCCATGAGGAAGAGGACAAAGGTTCCAAACTTTTTGTCTTTTGAATTGAAGCAGCTCATCTTGCATAGCTTCAATTCAACTTCCATCCTTCAAAGCCTCGTCAACTTTCTTTGGCTCTATCATAGATAAGAAACAAGAGTGAGGACAAACATTCACTTCATGGGTTTGTCCTCTTGTTCTTACCCCTATGACAACATCTCCAATGATGTTTGTGGTGGGGTCAGACTTGTGGATCGAGCAAGTTACTGAGAAAGATCTAAATTAGAGAAATTTAGATCTGGCATAGATGTTTCTCCTGCCACATCAACACACTTATCAAGAGAAGCTTGATCTAATGAGTGTGTGACATCATTGATGTTGTCATCTATGGAGTGGTTATCAGCATCAAGAAAGTCTTGATCACTATCACCACTACCATCAATATCTTCTACATTTGAAGTATCTTTATCTGGTTGTTGAGCCTTTGAGTTAGAATTTGAAGTCATACCAGATGTATCAGCTGAGTGTGTTATTGTGGTGCTGATAAAGACTTCATGTGTAGAAGTAGTCCCAACTAGAGCTGAGGATGTGTTACTTGAAGGTCTTCTAAGCTCAAATCTTGGATCAGGAAGACCTGTAATTATGTTTTTTGTAGATCCTAAAACAGTCTCACAAGATTTGTTAAAATAGCTGGTAACTAAATCAAGATCAAATAGCCAATCAGGACTAGAACGAGCCACACAGGTATGTGTTCATTGAAAGTCACATTGGGTGACTCCTCAGCAATTCTATTTCTGTGATTGTATACTCTGTAAGCCTTAGCTTGGGAAGAGTATCCAAAAACCTATCCATCATCTGATTTCTCAGCAAATTTGGCAATTTGATCTTTTGTATTCAAGATGGTTCAAGGACAACCAAATGACCTAGGAAAACCAATGAAAGGTTTTCTCTTGTGCCAATGTCCATAAGGAGTCTTGTCATGAGTCTTAACCACTAAAAATCTGTTATGCACATAGCAGGCAGTGTTGAGTGTCTCTGCCCAGAAGGTGATGGGTAGCTTAGAATGACACAACATGGTTCTTGTAGCTTCAATTAGTGTACTGTTTGTCCTATCAGCAACACCATTTTGCTCAGGAGTCCTGGGAGCACTTTATTGTCTTGTAATATCTTTTTCATCACAAAATGTATCAAGGATTTGGTTCATGAATTTAGTTCCTTGATCACATCTTATGATTTTGACCTTGTGATCAGATTGATTCTCAATCTTTAAGATGAAATTCTTCAGAATCTCAAGAGTCTCATCGTTAGTTCTAAGGAAGAAGACCCAAGTGAATCTTGTAAAGTCATTTGTGATCACTAAGCAGTAAGGGGTCCTTCCTAGACACATTACACTCGTGGGGCCAAAGAGATACATATGGAACAAGCGTAGGGGAGTAGTGATGGAGTTTCTTTTCTTAGGACTGTGAGATACCTTGTGTTGCTTCCCTTTGAGGCATGCAACACAATGGTCATCACTTGTAAACTCTTTTCTGTGGCATTCTATTTTTGCTAAATCATTCTTAATCAGTTATTCATATTCTTAAAGTTTACATGGCATATTCTTTTATGCCATATGAAAGACTCATCACAACTTGCTTTAGACAGAAAGCATGAAACTTCTCCAGAGGGAGATGTTTCTTGCAAATCCATCTTGTACATGTTTCTTTTCCTGGGGGCTCTAAGCAGAATATGCTCATGAGGAATGACCACCCTGGGCTTGAGAACAATGCACTCATGCTTAGTAAAGAGCATTTTATGACTCTGATCACAAAATTGGGATACCCTCAGAAGATTGTACCCAAGCTCCTTGACAAAGTTTACCATTTCAATCCTGAGCTTACCATTTGTGACCTTCCCCTTCTAGAAATGTAACCACCTTCATCTCCAATAAAGGCAACTGGCCCTCCATCGATCCTTTCAACGTTCGCAAATCTGGTAGAATTAGTAATCACCTCAAAGATATGGAGTTTTTGTAGATGGATGCTATGTGGTAGATTCCGATGAACCAACCACCTATCATGATGCAATGTCCAATTTGGATTGTGACAAGCGGCTTGAAGCCATGAACGTAGAGATGCAATCCATGTATGACAACCAAGTGTGGGACTTGGTTGAACCACCTCTTAACTCCAAGATAGTTAGAAGTAAGTGGGTTTTCAAGAAGAAAACCAATATGCATGGAAACTTGGATTCTTATAAAGCTAGACTTGTAGCAAGTGGTTTCACTCAAACTCAAGGGGTTGATTATGATGAGACCTTCTCACCAGTTGCAATGCTAAAGTCTATTAAGATATTATTTGTCATAGCTGCTCATTATGATTATGAGATTTGGAAAATGGATGTCAAAACCACTTTTCTAAATGGTTATGTGAAGGTTTTTTTAACTCAAAACATCCTAACAAAGTATGCAAATTAAATAAATCAATCTATGGATTGAAGCAAGCATCAAGGAGTTAGAATCACCGTTTTGATGAAGAAATAATCAAATTTGGATTCATAAAAAATGCTATTGAAGCATGTGTATATAAGAAGGCTAGTGGGAGCATCACCATTTTCTTAGTATTGTATGTTGATGACATCCTACTATTTGGAAATGACATTCCAACTATGGAAGGTGTAAACGCCTAGCTTGGAAGCTGTTTCTCCATTAAGGATCTTAGTGAAGCCGCCTATATTTTAGGAATAAAGATCTACAGGGATAGATCAAGGCGGTTGATAGGTTTGAATCAAAGTGCATACATTGATAAGATCTTGAAAAGGTTCAAGATGGAAAACTCTAAGAAAGGTACGGCACGTATTCAAAGGGGAACGATATTGAGTAAGACTCAATATCCAAGCTCCAAGGATGAGCAAGACAAAATGAAGTGAATTCCATATGCGTCTGCTATAGGAACCATCATGTATGAAATGATATGCACTAGACTGGACCTGTCATGCGCTTTGAGCCTGACAAGCCGATACCAATAAAATCCTGGAAGCAGTCATTGGATGGTTGTTAAGAACATACTTAAGTACCTAAGGATGACTAAAGATATGTTCCTAATCTATGGATCTGGTGAGGAGGAGATCGTAGTAAAGGGTTACATGGATGCGAGTTTCCAAACTGATCGGGATGATTCACGATCACAATAGGGGTACATTTTCATCTTGAATGGAGGAGCAATCTCTTGGAAGAGCTCTAAGCAAGATGTGATGGCATTATCAACTACAGAGTCAAAATACATCGCCGCTTTATTAGCAGCTCAGGAAGGTGCATGGTTGAAGATGTTCATTGCCGACCTAGGGGTGGTCCCTTCCATTCAGGACCCCCTAGAAATTCTTTGTGATAACGAGGGTGCGATTGCTCAAATCAAGGAACTCCGTGCACATGAAAAGACTGTGCACATTGAATGAAGATTCAACTACATAAGGGATGAAGTTCAAAAGGGGAAGATATGTATTCGCAAAGTTCACACGGATCAAAACAATGTGGATCCACTCAAGAAGCTTCTTGAAAAGGCAAAGCATGAAAGTCATGCTTGTGCCATGGGACTGCAATATTCTAGTGACTGGATTTGATCTTTAATTTTTGTATTGAGATATTGTAATCCTTTCCTACTTGTCTGAATTATTTGGTTATAATGATTCAACTAATATTCCTATTACGCATGTTTAAAATCCATGAGTAAATTATTTACTCAGAACGTCCATAGTTGTTCGTGCTTGTGGGAACAAGTATGAAGATAATGCTATTATGAACATCAATATGTAGATATTCATATGGATGAATATAGAGCAAAAGGTTGCTGCCAAAGTTCATAGATATTTGTGGGATGCATATATTGGACTGACCTGCATCTTAAATGTTACCGCATGGAATCTTCCTGATTGGGCATAAGTAACTTTGAGTAAAGGCAAACATCATTTGGCGTCCTCTGACCTGAGACACATATTGGGTCTTGATATTTACCGAGTATTATACTTTGACTTAGTTCTTCGTTGATCTGAAACATGGCAGTACATAAGTCTGAGTTCAGGTATGATATAAACTAATTGTGAGAGACGTATGTAGTCAAGATGGGATTTTTCCCTCTTATTTGTTGAGAGTAAGACGTCTAAGGCCTCATAAAGTTAAATCAATGGAGAATGATCACTCTGTGTCTCTAGGATTTAACATGACATCTGTGACAAAAGGATAAATGATTGATTCACCTAAATCATTTCAAGTATGGTACTTGAAGGAGATGATGTTATTGAATGGCACTTAGTCATACGTATTAAGGGTAGTAAACCGTTGTTAGGAGGTATTTACTACTTGCATCAATCTTCTATGAATCTTGTGCAAGTGAGAGATTGTTGGATCTTGTATGCCCAAGACACATTCAAGATTGATGTCGTTAGTACGTTATGATCCAAGTCGGGTCATACCTAATAACAAGTTACACAAACACCAATAAATGTTTATTTGTTGATGAGATCATACAAATAAACATTGACACCAATTTAGAAAATGGGTTTTCTAAAACATTACCTTGTAATAGAACAATATAATATGGATAGTTTGTTCATGAGATATTATTTGTTTCATTATTTAAGTTGGTTAAATAATAACAAATAAAAGTGTTTTATTGTTATAAAATTAAAAGAGGTTTTAATTTTATAAAGTTAAAGGTTAAGAGAGTAACTTTTTATAAAACTAAAATGGGGGGAAAACCCATTTTGGGTGTGAAATTTCGGCCGCCCAAGGGCTTTGGGACCAGCCCTTCTCTCTTGGTCTTTGCAAGACTTTCACCTCTCTCACACTCTTCCATCATTCACACTTTTCTCTCTTACAACTAAAGCAAAAGAACCTCCCAAAACTAGGCTGAATTTTCGGATTTACAAGCTGAAAATGGGGCTCAAAATTTCGTTTTTGGACGAGCTAAAAACGAGGTTTCTTTGGTGTTGCATGCTAACAAGCAAGGTGTTTGAAGAGCTTGTGGGTATTACAAGCTTGAGGTCTTCTCCTTTGAAGGCTAGCCACTCAAGAACATCATCTTCTTCATCTTAAACATCTACAAGACTTGTTCAAGAAAGTTTGTTTCTATGAACACCCTATGGTTGTTTTGATTTGTTTGATAACACACTATTTCACATATGTTTATGATCCTTATTCTTGGGTTTTGTTTGTGTTTAAAATGGTGAAAATTTTCAGATTACTAACCACATCTTAAACCTATATTCCACTGCGGTTTTAAGTTTAAATGGTTAAACTAGCTTGATTAATATGTAGCAAAACCCAACACCACTGTCAATGATCCAGACATTTTTGTTTGTCTTCAGCTGTCCCTGCACAAAGAAAATGATTAGTTACATTTGGTAACCCAAGCCTTACTTGTCTTGGGCTCACTAAGTTAAACCGAAGGTAATGCAATAGTAATAGATCCTATTGTTGTGCTTGGAGGATCTTGAGCTGTTATTGATGGAGAATTTTCAGTCACTTGGTCTTTCTTAGACTACCACACCACCTTTGGAAGCTTGGACTTGACCTTCAATACTTTGGAAGCTTTTGATACTTCGGAAGTTTTGATGACTGGACCTTTGAAACATTCCGTATACAGTGCAGCGGATGACAATGCTTCAGAAGTATTCCTTCCTTCCGAGACCAACTTTTCTTCCGAAGGCAATTTCCCACTTGCCTTCTTCTTAGTTTTGGAGCTTTCGAAGGAAACAAATTTTCCTTCTGAAGCTTGAATCTTCTTAGAACTCTTAGAATTCTGTGGTTTGATCATGTGAAGAATACCCTTAGGATTGTATAGACAATCCTTAGCAAGATGAGCAGTATTTTCACACATAACACACTCTATTTTCTTCTTCCCAAGAGCCTTCTAGTAACAAGCCAGACTTTGGTCATATTCTTTCTCCACCCTTATCTTTGCAGATCTGAGAAAGTCCTTTATGCTGCGGACTGTTCTTGGAGTTTGATGGTCCAAGATGGGTAGCAGTGGTACACAACAGATCGGTCTTCTTCTTGGTACTCATATGATTTGAACATGAACCAGAACTATTGGCAGAAGAGTTGAGGTTGATGTTCTTAGTCTTTACCACTTCAAACCCTGTAGAGATAAAAACTTGTTTCTGCTTCGAGTCAAAAGTAGCCTTGATCTCTTGAGCTTTCCTTGCATTTCTTTTGCTCTTTCTAATCAAGTTCTTCCTTATTAACTTGGTCATCACAGTCTTCTTTTTCTCCTCAGAAGGATAGTGGCCATTTTTAGAATTCTCCTCTTCACTCTTCTGAGAGGAATTCTTCACTATCACTTCTTCATCCTCTTCACTTAAAGGATCTATGAGAGGAAGCTCATATTCACAAGTTCCTAGTCCCTGCTTGTTTTGATATCACACTTTGTTGTGCAGGGATGTGTATATCATGTTCTTCAAGGTCTCTTTCTGGCTTTGCTAATCACAAACTCAGCCTGGCATTCAGTCAGCTTGGTTATGAGATCCTTGATTTGAGTCCAAAAATATGTATGCTCATGTTTTAGAACTGTAATAGTTTTCTCTAAGTCCTCTATCTTCAGTCTATAATCATTTTCAGACTTTCTAAAATCAGCTTTTAAAATATTTAAGGACTCAAGATCAGATCTTATTTCCAAGTTGTAGGACATGTATCTATTGACTTTAGCAATGCATTCAGGGGTACAGAGATGTTCCAATACCTTGACTTCATCTAGTCAAAGCCTCCTTCTTCAATAGCATTTGCAGCTTGCTGTTTTGTCTTCTCATTCTAGGGAGCTTTGTCAATGTACTTGGGTGTGGATTGTGTTTTGCCACCATTTCGTCTAGGTGCCTTACACTCCCTGGCAAAGTGGCCCATCAAGTTTCAGTTGTAACACTTGACTTTACCTTTGTCCACGCCAAACTTTCCATTGCCGGGAAACTTCCTTTCAGTCCGCTTGTAAACTTCTTGGCTCTATGAGTGAGAAGAGCCATTGGCTGGACTATCTCCATGCGCTCCAGATCATCGGGATGGATACAGTGCAGGTCTTCAAGGGTGCAAAGAAAGCTACCACAACCTTCATCAGAAGACACAAAGGCTTGAGAAGAACTTCTCTCTTGGAATGGGCTTCCTTGAGTGTATTTCTCCCATGGTGTCTCTTGAAAGGTTATGAAAGGACCCTTTGGTGACTTGCCGGGGTAGCATATGAGATGTTTTGGGGTTCTATGCTATCCCTTTCCACCACATGAAGGGCTAAACCCATTTGATTGTTAGAGTTGCCAGATGAACCTTGCATGTTCATCTCTATGTAGTAGCCACTGAGAATCCCATATAACTCTGTCAAAGTTAGAGTTTTGAGATTTTCAGTCCTCTTAATCACCACACAGTAGTGTGTCCACTTCCTTGGAAGTGAGGACATGAACTTCCTTACAATGTCTCTATTCTCAAGAGGAACTCCTACATCCACAAGGGTATCCACAATCACAAAATACTTGAAGTGTTGCTGAGTCATGGTTTCATCTACTTTGAAGGTGAAGTTTTCAAACTACTGCTTCAGGAGATCCTTCTTGTTCTCCTTAGCTTCAGAGGAACCCTCATGCATCAGTTTTAATGCATCCCACAGCTGTTTAGCTGTTTTGCATTTCTTGAAACCTATGTATACATAGTTTGGAAGAGCAATCTGAAGGGCTATCAGGGCTTTTCTATCAATCTTGACTCTCTTCCTGTCTTCATCATAGTAGTTTGCCACAACCTTGGGGATCATACCACCACCGGTAGTAGAAGGGGTGCTTGGTATGTAAGGTCCATTCTCAACAGGCTCCCACATTCTTGAGTTTAGAGACCAGATGAAACCTTCCATTCTCAGGCACCAGGTGTCAAATCATCAAGAGTGATTAGTGGAGACTTGTTCATGGTTCCAGTTTCCATATCAGGTTTAGAAATGGCTACCATATGAAAATTTTAGTATTTGTGTGAGTGAGGGATCCTAAGATGGTTAGATCTCATATCAAGAGCATGAATGCTCTGATACCAAATGCAGGACCGTTGAAGGGTGGTCAAATACAATACAACAACACAAAGAGGAGAGTAACTAAACTTAATCCAACAGTGAATTGGATTAACCATAAGTAAAAACACTAAGAACACAAGTAACTAAAAGACAGAACATAAGAACATGATACACAAGGAGATGGTTTTCTAGGTAGCAGTATATTTTTTCTCAATGTTTTATTACAAGTGCTACAAAGCATGAAAATAAAGTTACAAGAACATGAGATACTTATACTACATCCTATAGTCGGCCATATAATGAAAGCCAGGTGGATATAGTTGACTAGATACAAAACAAAATTAATTGTAGAGTCAAAAAGGCAAATTGCCTTTTTGACTTTGTGACTATGACATGTCATAGGTCATATCCTTATCTATTACAAAGAGGATAAAGTACATGAAGTAGAAAGTTTACAGACTCAAGACCTCAATGTATAGTTACCAAAAGCATGGACCTTTTCACCAACTCGTGTATGTTTGTGACATATCAGAGTTGCAGTGGAAAGGGGTCCAGCTTTATGGAAAAGTACATCAGATATAGCATGTTGTTAAAATTCTTTGAAGAAATCTGTCTTCAAGTTTTGAGCTTCAGAAGACTTCATCTTTGCTTCGGAAGATTTCACAGTTAGAATATTTTTGTTGCTTGTGTGAAACTTCCGAAGCATTCTTCTTCGGTACTGTGCAGGAGGCATGCAGAAAGACTTTGGTTGCTTCAGCCTCTTCAAATATTCTTTACACATGCCCCACAGAATATCTATGACCTCAAAAAGTCAACTTACATAGCCCCTGCGAACCTCCCAAGTCAAAGCCTAAATTTCACATTTTCCCCAAAAAGTCAGTTCCAAGTGTTCATCCGCATTTGACTTTTTGTTCATCTGCATTTCTTTTTACTCATCTGCATTTCTTTTTACTCATCCGCATTTGTTCATCTGCATTGACTTTACTCATCCCCATTTGTCAATGCTCATCCGCATTTCCTCATCCGCATTTGCTCACACTTAGACTTTCTAATCCGCATTGACTTTACTCATCCGCATTTGTTAATGCTTATCTGCATTTCCTCATCTGCATTAACTTTGTTCATCTGCATTTCCTCAGTCGCATGAACTTACTCATCCGCATTCCCTCAGTCGCATGAATTACTCATCCGCATTTCCTCAGTCGCATGACTTACTCATCAGCATTTCCTCAGTCGCATGACTTACTCATCCACATTTCCTCAGTGGCATGAATTACTCATCTGTATTTCCACAGTCGCATGACTTACTCATCCACATTAACTTTCCATCCGCATTGAATTTCCATCCGCATTGATTTTCCATCCATATTGACTTTCAATCCGCATTGATTTTCCATCCGCATTTCCTCAAGCGCATGACTTATTCATCCGCATTTCCTCAGTCACATGAATTACTCATTCGTAGTTGTTAATGCTCATCCTCATTTACTCATCCGCATTTGTCAACACTTAAGAAGTTTCCAAAACTTAGGCGTATGAACTACTGTTTGGGTGTTTGACCAGCCTACGGCACACTTATCAGCAGATTCAGTCCCCCAAACCTCATCTATCATCTTCTAAGCTTAAACTTACATTCTAAGCCTTAGAAACACAACCATAACATCATCAGGCACGAACATAGCCTATAATAACACCATAACCGCACCATACACAGATTCATGCATATGACTATAAAACCAACATTTAGAAACTCATAAGTTCATGCATTTCCAACCATAAAAATCAGTAAAAACATGTAAAAAAAGGGTCCTAGAACTCACCTTTGCAGCCTCTTGGGTATGAATTCATTCAAAACATATTTGCTGCAGGTTCACCTAAAATCCACTAAAAACACACACAACCAAACATACAAACACACATAAGCATACAACTGAGGCAAGTCTAGATAAGAACACTTAAAAACCATTAATTCTTACCTCGAATTTGAATTTTCAGCTTGTTCTACCTTCTAAACTGAGAGTTCTCTGTTGCCCTTGCTACTTTCTCTCTCTACAAAATGCAGATCTGGATGTTGTAAGAGTAGAGTGGGCTGCCATGCCCACTTTACACCCACTTTCAAACGTTTTTGTCCTTTCACACTTTTTACCCCTCAACTAGGGTAAAATATATTTTCTTTCTTTTTCTTCACTTTATTCTTCATTCTTTGACTTTAAAAAATAACCGTGTGTTATAGGTGATGGGCAGTTTAGAGTGAGACAACAAAGTTCTTACAACTTCAATAAGGGTCATCTTTCTCCTCTCAGCTACACCATTTCGTTGACGAGTCGTGGGAGCACTATATTGTCTTCTAATACCCTTTTCATCACAAAATGTATCAAGGATTTGGTTCTTGAATTTACTTTCTTGATCACCGTACATACATGATGTTCCTAGTTTATGTGCTTAAATGTAAAAGTATTTCATGTCTTACATATGTGTATTGTGATGATCAAATCAAATATGATTTATGTCTTGATGTTTATTCATCTTTGATTATTTCATAATATTATTGTTTTAAGTATAAGTCATATGTATGAACTTCATATATAGGTTTGAGATTGTCGTACATAATTCTAAGTCAATAATGTTTGGGAAATGTGTTCAACTATTCGGGTGATTGTTGATGCTAATGGACCATACTTATGGATCATACGCAGGAATATATAATGCTTATGGACCAGTCACAAAACTGAACCAGAAGATTAGATCAGTCGTATGATTGAGACATAAGATTGACTCAGTCGCACAACTGAACCTTCAGTCGTGCATATGAATCAACCGCATGATTCAGTTACACGACTGAACCAGGCCAATGTTAGCATGGTTCAGTCGTACGAATAGACACTACAAACCTGTAAATACCACTTAATTCATGGGAAAACAAAACACTTGGACAGAGACTTCGAATATTCATAACCCTAGCCGTCCAAAGCGTCGTAAATAGCCAATCCAAGTTCAATGTTCAATCTCAATCGATTCCTAGTCATTCTTAACGTTAAGTTCATTGTTATATCGATCGGGTTATCGTTCTCACTGATTGGATCGCCAATCAAATAGGTTTTTCCATTATTTGATCTCGTTTCACGCAGAATTCATTAGTACCCCGTACGTACATGTTCCTAACAAGTGGTATTAGAGACTTGGCTCGTGACTTTGCATTGGATTCGATTAGTTTTGGTGTTAAAAACCTATGTTTTAATCAAAAGAGTCACCACTTTGCTTCAAAAGGCGTTTTCAACAATTTCATGCATTAAAGTCTTAGTTTTTCATTATACGGCAGATTAGGGTTCTGGGAAACACGTATTTTGTGTCAAAGTATCAACATATTCGATTTTACAAACACAATAGCCTTTAGTCGTATGATTGGTGCATTCATACGATGAACTCAATCGTATACTCCATCCGCACGACTGAATTCATTCGTATCCCTCATTCGCATGACTGAACAACTCCAGTGATTTGATCCAATCGTCTTGTTCATACGCATTACTAAATCCAATCGCACGATTGAATTCATTCGCATCTTCATTCACACGACTGATCCATACTCAGCCCATTCGCATGAGTGAAACTATCCTATTCTTAAAGTAACAAGTTTAAAGCAATGGAAGACAATTTACTGCATTTAGTGCTGGAAAGGACTCTCGCATCCAGAACTTCTACTTCTAGAGAATGAGATTGGAAATCATAATAAACCACCAAAGTTGTTAACGTTACATGAATATCCACAGTAGAAACAACGGTTTGAAATCTATTTTAATGGAGTTGACCCAAATCTTTGGAATCCATTGAGACTGTTATACGGTACAAGTTAGTGCTAATGGAGTCAAGTTGACGCTGGGAGGAATGAGTGAAGCTCAGAATATTCTGTTGAATGCTAAAAAGAAAGTATATGCCTTGTTGACTCGGTCGATACCTTAGGACATCTTTCATTATTTCTTTGAGAACAAGCAGGCTAATAAGTTATGGGAGGCATTAGAGAAGAGATATGATCGAAACGCAACTCTCAAAGCACGAAAGGCTGAAGCTCTAAAAATGGAATTTGATAATTTCTCCTCGATAGAGAATGAGAGCTTGGATGATATTATTGACAGATTCTATCATATGATGAGTGACTTACACACTCATGGTGTGTCGACATCTATCAAAGATAAAGTTTGATGCTTTGTTGATGGTTTGCATGATCAATGCGATTCCTTTGTGTCTAATCTGAGAAAAAAAGACATACTTTTGACGTTAGACATAAATAATTTAATCTTGAAGTTCAAGGAGGAAGAATTGCGAATTAAATACTAGTCAAAGAAAGGATCCTATGTTCAGTATCCTTCACTTTACAACTCAGTTCCAACTCTAGCTATTTCAGGAGCACCGTTACAAACAGCATTCGTGTCTAGTTCTTTTACTCCTTCCTAAAATAGTGCATGAGGAACCGAAATGTCAAGGTCATCTGGAACCCAATACATAGTTCTTGAAAGAAATACTACAAAGTTGATGGTCGAGAATCTTGGTAATGTCATAGTGAAAGTTGCCAAAGAGCACTTGGATCTTCTAGCGGCTATTGTACAATCTTATGATGGTTTAGTTGCCGGCAAGATTGGAAATTGTCATCTTGAAGATAAGGATTATGAGCAAGTTGATAAAAATGAGCTAGAAAGAATGGACATAATGTGGGCCTTGGCTAGTGCTGTTAGAAGAGCAAAGAAGTTTGTCAAAAACACGGGGCAGAATCTAGTTGCCACTAAAGATACGAGTTTTGCTTTTAACAAAAGCAAAGTCACATGCTTCAACTGGGGTGAAAAGGGGCACTTTAAACATGAATATGTAAAGCCCAAGAAAACTAGTAATGAAACCCATTTCCCATATTCAACCGTCAAGACAAAGATATGATTGGAACTATTTCTTCAAGTAAAGAGACAAAGGCTTTGACTGCTCAAGGTGATGAAGGGCAAGACCGGTCCTTCTGATTTGTTTCTCTGAATGAATCAAATATTGACTTTGTTGATGCATTAGATGATGGATCTCAAAATAAAAATAGTGAAGGTGAGATCATAGCTGAGCAAGCAATGTCAGATACCGAAGAAGCTGTGAATGTTGTAAATCACTTGGTTGAGGAAGAGCTCGGAGCAACAAACTCAGAATCTCAAGTCACCAAAGAGTCTGATATGGCTTTGATGGCTGATTCGTCTGATTCCTCACAGGTAAGTTCTAATGACCAATTTATTTGAAAAACATGCTTGTACCAAATGTGACAAATTTAGTGAAAGCATTGATCTAAAATTTGAAAGGTTATTAGAACATAATTTTAATTTAGTAAATGACTTACAACTTGGCACTGAGGCCAATAGTATTTTAAAGAAAAAATAGAACTTTCCGGAAAACAACTAAGGGAAAACGAGGTTGTTGGATTAAATCGAGCAAATGACATCAAGTTTTATTTAAATTCTTTGGAAGAAACGAAAAAGGAAAAAGCAGTTTTAGAAGTCAAAGTTGAATGTTTAAAACGAAAACTGCACAGCTTGGCTAGTTCTCCACACATAGTTCAAAACTTAGTTAAAGAATGAAATAATGGGGAAGGTCTGGGTTATAAAGTAGTTCTGCCACCACATGCAATCCTTTCGAACACTAAATCTAGCCAATCAATAATAACCAATAAAGGATCATGTGGTATCCTGTCCTCTCACTAGTGATCCCGATTCCACGGGCAAACCTCTGAAGAATAGCACTAAACAGAAGGAGTCTACTTTGAAATGAAAAGAAAAGATGCCTATTGAAAATTTTTAGGATCAAATTGAAAAGGTTAATTTAAGGTTAGGTTCACACACGTCTACATCTGAACCCAAAATGACTAATCCATTTACCCAAAAACGTGTTGCTCATCAAAGACCAAATAAACTAAAATTTAAAGATGTTAAAAATGTTAAAACAATTAATTGTTAAAGAAGTGAAACATCTAAAAGAGAAGTGACAAAACCCAACCAAACACATCTCACACCCTTACCAAACTCAACCCTACATAAAAATTTTCTTCAATCTGTAGAAGGGAGATCATGCTACAGTTGTGGAAAATGAGGACATATATCTCCTAATCGTCCTTATTATCAGACGCCCAAAAAGAAAATTGAACTTTATGATACAAAACCAAGTTTTTCTAAAATATGATCTAATACTCCGCCTAAGAGTTAGTGAACCTAAAGTTCAAACTATAGGCCAGTCGTTTGTTTATCCCAAACATGCCTTACACAAAACTGGCTTATGGAAAATCAAATAAAGTAATTTGTCTCATAATGAGAACAAGAAGAAGAACAATGTGCCCTCATCCTTTAAAGGATATTGGGTTGGGTTCAGAATGTGTGATTCCTCTGGGTCACCCAAGCCAGTTAAGGATTGGGTCCAAACCTAAACTGATCAAATCCTTTTAGTGTGCAGGGTGTCCGCTACAGCGCTATCATAAGTACCTGGATTATTGATAGTGGGGCGCCCATGCACATGTTCGGGAATTCGTCTCTCCTTTTTAACATCAAACAAATTATAGGGGAACATGTATTATTTGCTGGAAATAAAGGAGGTTACATCAACACTGAAGGTGAAGTTGGAAACATGAAAGTGAAGTTTGACAAGGTCAACTATGTTCAACAACTACAAAATAACTTGCTTTCAGTGTCCCAAATCTGTGATAAAGGATACAAAGTTGTGTTTGACAACAAGAACTGCTGCATTTTGATGAAGGATTATATTATCTAGGAGGATAAGTTCTAATGTCTGCTTTAAGATATAATGATGTGTATGTCTTGGTTCTATCAAAAGACTCCATAATCGAGACCACTGCACAATGCTTCTTGTCAAACGTAAGAGAGAGGGATTCAACCTCGTGGCGTAGGAGAATGGGACACATTAATCCAAGGAAGATGAATCGTCTGATACAGAATGATTTAGTGAATGGTGTAATTGTCAAGAATTTCTAGCCTCCGGATTTTTGCGTAGCATGTAGGTAAGGGAAACAAACCAAGAAGTCTTACAACGCAAAGAAATTTATTCTATCAATGTTCCTTCGAGCTTCTACACATGGATCTGTTTGGACGGTAAGCACAAAGAGTATTTATGGAGATCTATACTGCCTTGTAGTAACTGATGATTGCTCAAGATTTTCTTAGGTGATGATCCTGAAATCCAAATCAGAGACTTTTGAATCATTCAAACATCTAGTAACTACTTTGGAATCACTATACAAGCTAAAAGTAAGGTAGATTTGATCAAACAACAGAACAGAGTTCAGAATCAGCGGATGGAGGCATTCTGTAGAGAGAAAGGAATTGTCCATCAATTTACGTCTGCCTACACTCCACAGATGAATGGGGTTGCTGAAAGAAAGAATCGTAGCTTGATAGAGACACCAAAACCAACGTTAGCCGACTCTAAACTGCCTATTCAATTTTGGAATGAGGTAGTGGCGAATGCATGCTACACTCTCAATCGAGTCTTGTGGTCAAACATCAAGGTAAAACATGTTATCAACTACTCTAGCGATGTAAACCAACCTTTTGGTGCACCGTGCATGTTGTTAAAGAAAACTCAGACCGGGAAGTTTAGTTAGAAGGCTAAAGAAGGTGACTTTCTTAGATACAGTATACCACATAATAGATTTTATAACAACTCAATGGGTTAAGTAAAAGTGTGGTGCAATGTTGATGTTCAATGATACACCACCCCCTCTACTAGAAAAAGACATTCCTCCTTCTTTGACTATGATGGATTTTTTAAGTCCTTCAACCTACCTCCATCTCATCTTGATAATGAGTTATCTGCTACAATGATGTACGATGTTCTGAACACTCCTCCAGAAGACTCGACACCATCGGTTCTGTTAGACGTTTCTTCTAGTCCTTTAGGGGGAGAGCTTGAAGTAAGTGACTCCTCCTCTGATGATGAAGTAGTTGAGACTGAAAATGTGGACCAAGAGGACCATTTCACACAAATGAAAGTACACAAGCATCAGATCTTGATGCCTCTGACACTTTTGAATCTCATACTCTAACAGCTACAGATAGTAAACCTGGGATTCAAAACCTAGATCCTGAGAACTTGGGGATGTAATATCGGGAGTGCAAACAGGAAATCAACTATACTCAGCTGATTATGCCTTAGTCAGGGAAAAAGGATATCTTCACAATGGGGCTTATCGATGTTTTGTGTATCAGTTTGAGCCAAAATATGTAAGTGAAGCCTTAAATGATGAGGCATGGGTTAGTGCTATGCAAGAAGAACTCCTACTGTTCAGAAAATTAGGAGTGTGGACCCTTGTGGACAAACAAATGGTGCTAAGGTGATTGGCACTAAATTGGTGCTGAAGTGTAAGAAAGGTGATCAAGGGGTTATAATTTGAAATAAGGCTCGGCTTGTGGTTCAAGGGTTTAGACAAGTTGAAGGCATTGACTACAATGAAGTGTTTCCACCTGTGGCATGGATGGAAGCAATTCATATCTTTCTAGCCTATACATCTTACATGAAGATTAAAGTTTATCAAGTAGGTGTAAAAAGTGCATTCCTTCATTGTTAAATCCGTGAAAAGGATTTGAGGATCATTAAAGTTTATCATTAAAGTTTATCAATTAGTGTTTCCTACGTCAATCAACCGAAGGATTTAAGGATCTTATCATCGGGATATAGTTTATAAACTAGACAAGGCTCTTTACGGGCTCCATCCAACCTCCAGAGTTTGTTATGAGAAACTCTCAACTCATCTAGTGAAACATGGTTTTAACAAAGGGGTTATTGACTGCACGTTATTCATCAAAGAAAAGGATGGTGATTTACTACTGGTACAGATAAATGTGGATGACATAATCTTCGGTTCCAAAAATGTAGAATTACGTAAAGAATTCGAATTTGTAGTGGAAGCAGAGTTTGAGATGAGTGCCATGGGGGAGATGAAGTCCTTTCATGGATTACTGGTGGATCAGACACAAAAAGGAATCTCATGCATCAGTCCAAATATGTAATAGATATCCTCAGTCGATTCGACAAGGAGAATGCTACGACTGGTGGAACTCCACTTGCCACGAACCATGACCTGGCACCCGAAGAAAATGGTGATCTGGTTGATGCCACCATATACAGAGGAATGAACGAATCTCTAATCTACCTCATAGCCTCTCATCCTAATATTATGTACGCCACATGTCTTTGTTCCAGATATCAGGAAAAACCAAAAGTAAATCATCTCATAAGAGTTAAAAGGATTTTTCGTTATCCAAAGGGTACTCTAACACTCGGGTTGTGGTATCCTCATGATGATGACTTTGAGCTTACATCATATAGTGACTTGGACTATGGTGGTTGCAAGATGAATTACAAGTCAACATCATCAAGATGTCACTTATTTGGTAGACGGTAGTCACCTGGCAGGGTAAGAAGCAGATATTCGTTGCTTTGTCAACATGTGAAGCTCAATATGTTGCTGCTGCAAGTTGCTTTTCACAAATCACTTGGATTCAATAGCAAATGTGCGATTAAGGTTTGCTATTTTCTAACACCCTATCTTTGTTGATAATTCTGCTGCTATTGTTGTCACCAAAAATCCGATCCAACATCCGAAAACAAAACACATCGGTATTAAATATCACTTTATATGTGACTGTTTTGAAAAGCAATTAATGGATGTTCTTAAATTAATACGGATTTTCAACACACCGACGTCTATACAATAGAATTTAACAAACCTCGGTTATTATATCTTTTAGAGGTTAATGGCTTGAAAAAGAAAAGAGATGTGATTCAAGAAGAAGAAAGTCTTAGTCCGAAAAGTATTTTCTTAGTTTATTATTTATTTCTTTTATTTCATTTTCCTGTCTCTTAAAATCCAAAAACACAAGAAGATTTTCGGTTTTTGAATATTAGGGGGAGAATAGGTTAGTTTAGTATTTACTTAGTTTATTTACTTAGATGCAGTATTTATTTACCTAAAAACAAAAGAAAAACAAGGGGGAAGTGCAGATTAGCCGGAAGAAATGAAATCAAATCTGTGATTTTGATTCAAAGTGTATGGAAAAAATAGTACATAGGGAACAAATTGTTTGGGACATCAAAAGGATTTAAATGATCAAGATACTAAATTCAAAGTACAAGTCTAAGCAGTCTAAGCACAATAAAAGAAAAATTATAGTCAAACTAGTCTGCTACTGAGGTAACCTAGAGAAAGTTGACCCAGATGTTGCTAGTTTGTTATCGGGAGTGTGGGTAGATTCAACGCAATAGATGACCATACTTCATTGTGAATTAAATTCAAACTAATTTGTTCAACTTGCTGTGGGTTCACATCTTATCCCTGGTTAACACAATCAACGCATTTCCAATAAGGGGTGACGAGCAAAATAAACGCCACAAATCTGTGTGGATGACCATGAAAATGAGCAAAGCACATGGAAACACTACTAAGTGCAATCAAGCTAATGACTAATGTTATTGGTGCATTATGTGCAAAAGAAAAATAAATGCTCTTACAAGAAGATACGTTGTGTGCCTCTCTGTTGTGCGGTGGCACTAACCTGAGGATAAGCATAACCTAAATATTCTAGATTTCATTGTTGTTTGTGCCTCTCTGATGTGCGATGGCACCGACCTGAGGCTTGGCATCTAATTGAAAGCTCTTAGAATAGTTTTTTCTTGTCAAATACCCGTAGACTGCTCAAAAATCTCCTGTGGAATGTTGATTATCATATAAGTGTGGGATCCATAAATGCTTGTTGAAATAATTAAATCTAACTCATCACCAATGTGAGTCCAAAATATGTGAATGGATTTAAATGGACAAATATACTGACAATCATCATGGCTGCAACCCTTGACAGTGAAAATCATTATGTGTATCTTATAGCTCTAGTATGATTTCCTGAAATTGCTATTGACTCTCAGATAAAACAAGAATCTAGCATCAAAATGCATATTAAAAGGTCCCAAATGATTATGTTATACCTGTATGATTCCATAATGAATCTTTTGAGAAATGATCAAATTAAGGTGAAGATTTCAATACATCTCAAACCTAAACTACAAAAATATGTCTTGTTTCCTTTTAATTTCAAGTTGTTTTCTGATTTCTAGTCTTTTGTTGCGTGGATGTCGGACTATACAACTAGTTGAAATCTATGAATCATCATAAAGTGGTCACGTTTGAAGTGGCCAATCAGTTGTAAACTAAAAGGATCACGTCTGAGGTGATCAAAGGATGTTAAAGTAAGAGGATCATGTCTAAGGTTATCAAAGGATGTTCAATTAAAAGGATCATCTATGAGATGATCATAGGTCATAATGTTATTATCAAAGGGTAAAACTTTATGTGTTTGAAAGTGCATGAGGTCAAACACATAAGTACGAGCCAATCGCAAGATTGAATCGTAAGGATGAGCCAATCGCGTGATTGAACCATAAGTATGAGCCAGTCACATGATTGGACCATTAGTATGAGACAACCATGTGATTGGACCACTAGACTCAACCAATCGTATGAATGGATGAAGGAGTATAAGCCACCCGTACGACTGAACCCCAGTAGCATGAATGAAGCATGCGTATGGGTCCAATCGCATTCCTGGAATTTAAAACAGTATAAATAAAGGGGTCAGTTGGTCATAACCCTTACCACCCTTCAAAACTCTCTAACCACCCATACAACATATACTCTGCCAAATTGTTGATTATTGTGATTACTCCAATTTGTGATAGTAAATGATTTCTTACTCATCTACAGTTACTTTGCAACTGAATCGGCCCAAATGATTGGATTAATCGAACCTAAATAACTAAACTATTCATATCAATAACCGGGACAAGACCCTAAAAATAGACCACTTAAATGGACATAAAAGTTGATTAAAGGAAATTAAGTGCTATTTGGAGTTCCTGCAAATCTAATGAGTGGAATCATGAAGTCTAATATAATGTTTTGACAAAGATTTAGAGTTAGAGTGTCGACAGAGCAAAATGAGAATAGACACTCCATATGAACCTCAGTCGCACAATTGAGCAAGGCGCACTATTCAATTGCATGAGTGAATCCATTGTGACCAGTCGCATGACTGACTCAACCGCATGGTTAGCATACTACTATGTTCAGTCACAGGCTCAATCGCACGACGAACTAAGTCGTATGGTTCAATCGCATGACTGAACCAGTTTGATCAAAATAGTTTAAGTTCCAACTGTCATCTCTTATGCACAAATCTATGTATATGTTCTGTGTTGTAGCAATATGGCTGATACATGGACAATGAGCACCGAGCACAACATCTGTGCACATCTCGATACTACTTCACGGAACGCCTCTGAGTTCACTGGGATTATTGCTTTCCTACGTTGATCGAGGATAAACAAGGGCATCTCTACTCCATGCACGCCATACAGGCGTATACAACAGGCCTTCTGGGCAGGTGCCTCAGTTGACCAGTTGGTGGAGCCTCACTGTATCTGGAGCTCTATCTTCGGACAGGCATTAATATCCATGAAGAAGACCTGAGGCGAGTCCTAGATTTGGGGGAAGACGGAGCACATCCAACTAATCTACATCCACTGACTTTGCGTGGTTGGTTTCTGAG
This sequence comes from Flaveria trinervia, assembly GCA_025506515.1. Classification (NCBI taxonomy): domain Eukaryota; kingdom Viridiplantae; phylum Streptophyta; class Magnoliopsida; order Asterales; family Asteraceae; genus Flaveria; species Flaveria trinervia. Next base: position 50,018,461 of record CM046445.1, read on the forward strand.
GATCAAGTATGCCAGAGACATCAAAGTCAGCGTACTGAATAATGGCAACATCTGCCCCCGGTCAAGTACCTGGCACATGTGATCCTCAAGTGCACAGCCTCCAGGCATGAAGGATTTGATGAGATGTTTGACCAAAACCAGAATGCATATGTTGCACTGATACTGAACCACCCGTTTATTTTCTCTCACATTGTCTTCTCCTACTTGATAGAGAAGGAAGAAGATGATATTTTGGACAGAGATGGGAATAATGCTAGGCAAATGGGTGTTGGTATGGATGACGAAGACTCAAAAGAAGCTATGAGGGTATTGGCTTCAGAGGATGATCTCCTAAGCTTATGAAAAACAGATTGATCCACAACAGCCAAATGCTTGCTGAAGAAGTACTAAAGATCCTGAAGAAGTTATGATCTCCTAAGAGGAATTTCAAGGGATTGTGAGAAGGTTAGTAAACTACACTTCTGAAGAAGGAGAAATCATTCATGACCTGCTCACAACCAGCTCGTTGAGATTTTAGAATGAATCCAGATGAGCTAGATAAAGATGCTCTAGAAGTTGATGTTTTGAGTGATGAGGAGCTACAAGGATGGATGAGATTGAGATTAAAGACGCCACATTTGACTACTATCCACAGTACACTGACCCTGAGGGCCACGTTATCCCCAACTTGGGTGAAACTTTTGGCAGTGATACTTTTGAGAAGTTAGAGGAGATAGAGAAAGAAAAAGAAAAGGGATGAAGTAAACCCCAAGCTTCATATGCTAATGTTTATCTTAAGAAGCTGAATGGGCTGCTGTTTTGCTGAAATTGAAAGCTCAACACGCACCACCAAAGCAAAATGCCTACACAAAACTATACAAAGTCAAGAAAAGAATAAGGTGTCTAGCAAAATCATCACATGGTTTTATTTTGAAGACATAAATTTTTATGCTATGAAACAAGAGAAGGATATTGAGAACTTCATATATCCACATGATCTAAAGACTCTTCCTGGTTTTAAGCTTAATAGATTGCTATTTAGATCTTTTGTATGTCAGCCCAAGGAAGATGTCAGGATGGTTTGAGACTGCTCTGAAGAAAAAATACCACACTAGATGGGTCAACTTTAAGCTTCAACAACCTAAACGCTTTATTCATAAGACTGAAGTTGATCCTATCTCTGGAAGACCTAAGGTAGTGTTGAAGTGGAGTCCCCCACGCATAATATCTAAGATTCCTCTAAGGGAGATGCCTCAGGACTTCACCCCACACTTCAAATAGTGGTATTATGATTGGTGGACGGGAGAAGCAGTCATAGTGTTGAACAAATATGGAAAGATTGAGACTATCAGGGTATTTGACCCAATGTTGCTTACCAACTTGTCTGCAGAAGATGTCTACACTCTATACAAGTGGCCACTATTCTATGACACGGAAGATATTGTACAACTCTATAGTTTCAATGTGCTATATGACTTTGCTTCACGTTTGAGATACACAAGGGAGTCACCAAAGACGAGAAGTACAAGAAGTTTCAAGAGCATATAAAGAATGTTAGACAATAGGGTACACTAGGTCCAAGGGGGAGTTGTAGATACATGATGTTCCTAGTTTATGTGCTTAAATGTAAAAGTCTTTCATGTCTTACATACGTATAATGTGACGATGAATAAAATATGATATACGTCTTGATGTTTATTTATTTTGATTATTCATATTACTATTGTGTTAAGTATAAGTCTATGTATGAACTTCATATATAGGTTTGAGATTGTTGTACACAATTGTAAGTCAATAATGTTTGGGAAATGTCTTCAACTTAGTCGGGTGATTATTCATGCTAATGAACCATACTTATGGATCATACGCATGAAAATATCATACTTATGGACCAGTCGCATGACTGAACCCGAAGACTGGATCAGTCATATGATTGAGACATAAGATTGACTCAGTCGCACGACTGAACCTTGAGTCGTGCGTATGACTCAACCACATGATTGAGTCGTATGACTGAACCATGTTAATAGTTTTATCGTACGAATGGAAACTTCAAACCTAAAAATATCACTTAATTCGTGGGAAAACAAAACATTGGAGAGAGACATCGAATATTCATAAACCCTAGCCGTCCAGAGCGTCCTAAGCATCTAATCCAATTTCAAAGTTCGATCTTGATCGGTTACTGCTCATTTTTAATGTTTAGTTCATTGTTATATCAATCGGGTTATCTTTCTCATGGATTGGATCGCTAATCAAATAGGATTCCGCACTATTTGATCCAGTTTCACACAGAATCCGTTAGTACTTCGTACGTACACGGTCCTAACAATCACATCTTATGGTCTTGACCTTGTGATCACATTGATTCTCAATCATTAAGATGAAATTCTTAAGAATCTTAGGAGTCTTATCCTTAGTTCTAAGGAAGAAGACCCATGTGTATCTTGTAAAGTCATCTATGATCACTATATTGTAAGAGCTATTTCCTAGACTCATTACACTAGTGGAGCCAAAGAGATCCATATGTAACAAGTGTAGGGGAGTAGTGATGGAGTTCTATTCCATTGGCTTTTGAAATACTTTGTGTTGCTTCCCTTTCATTTTTGCCACATAATGATCATCACTTGTAAACTCTTTCTTTGGCATTCTAGTTACCAAATCATTCTTAATAAGTTTGTTCATGTTTTTGATGTTTATATGACATATTCTTTTATTCAAAGGAATGACTCATCACTATTTGCTTTAGATAGAAAGCATGAAACTTCTCCTAAGGGATATTTTTCTTTCAAATCCATCTTGTACATGTTCCCTCTCCTGGGGGCTCTAAGCAAGATATGCTCATGATGATGACCACCCGGGTTTGAGAACAATGCACTCATGCTCAGTAAAGAGCATGTTCTGACTCTAATCATAAAATTAGGATACACTTAGAAGATTGTACCCAAGCTCTTTGACAAAATTTATCTTTTCAATGTTCAGTTTACCGTTTGTGACCTTGCTCCTCCTGCATCTCCTCCAAAAGCAATTGGTCCCCCATCAATTCATTCAAACTTTTGGAGTAGTAACCTATTGCCTATCATGTGCCTGGAACAACCTCTATTAATGATCCATACATTCTTGTTTGTCTTGATTTGTTCCTGCACAAAAGAGATGGTTAGTGCAGGACCATTGAAGGGTGGTCAAATACAACACAACAACACAAAGAGGAGAGTAACTAAACTTAATCAAATAGTGAACTGGATTAACCACAAATAACGACAGTAAGAACACAAGTAATTAAGAGACAGAACACAAGAGCAAGATACACTGGGAGATGGTTTTCAACATTGCAGTATATTGCTTTTTCAATGTTCTATTACTAGTGTCATAAAGCATAAAGATAAAGTTAAGAGAACATGAGATACTTATACCATAACCTACAGCCAACCATACTATGAAGCCAGCTAGATACAACTGACTAGAAACAAAACAAAATCAATTGTAGTGTCAAAAGGCAGATTGCCTTTTGACTAGTGACTATGATATGCCATAGCTCACATCCTTTTCTGTTAGATTAAGAAGAAGGGTGGTGCAACCAAAACCAAACCACTTACATAATTTTGGTGCTACATGGAAAGGTTTCTCAAGCTTAGCATGGAACTTTCAAAGGTTCTAGAGTTCTTCCGAAGACAAAGTAAAAGATCAGCTTCCGAAGACAGAACTATACTTCCGAAGGCATCCGAGCATGCTTCCGAAGGATAAGTCTTAGAAGAGCAACTAGAAGACTACATCCGAAGTATGAAGACAAGAAGAAGTTCTGAAGCCTTAAAAGAAGCAGCCTCTTCCGAAGTATAAGTGGCTTTGGAAATACTTGTTCTTTCGAAGACATTTAACCTTCAGAAGACACTGCTATGAACCAGTGGACAAAAGTATGGTCTCTGACACTCCACTGCAGACCTCTGATACTGCATGGCATTTTCTCAAAGAGCCATGCAGTCGACCATACTTTATTCCACTTTTTACCTTTTATGATTGTACATGTTACCAACTTTAGTTGGTGACAAAAGGTAAGTCAGGGGACATGTCCTGACTACCAAATCTCAAATAAGACATTATCCGAGATACCTTAAACTATAGTCTTGTAGTATAGGCTTTAGTTATTGGATCTCAGCTGGTATCAAAGTATATCCAGCTCTAGGTAGTATTACATATAGTTCTCATTGTAACTCAAAAAGATAAGCTTGTAAGAGTCTTGTAATATTTGAGTTGAGAAGCAATATATGCAAGTACCTTGAAAATTACTTTCTGTTTTCTGTATTACTTACTATATTATGATCAACTCTTATTGACTCTATCTTCATCCGAGTGTTGTTCAAGTGACTTTGAGAGAAAAACTAAGTGTTAAGTGACCTTTAACCGATCCTGGAATTGGTATCAGAGCTTCTCTAGGCTCTTGATTGCGTGATCTAACCATCAAAATCAACTGTTTTTCGCTCCACCTTACAACTCACTCACTCAATATGGCCCATAACAAGTCTGAAGTAGAGATGGGAACCATGAAAAAGGCTCCCATCATTACTCCTAAAAGTTTCAGGTCTTGGAGCAGAAGAATGGAAGGCTTCATCAAATACCAAGATAGCAAGATGTGGAACTCCATTTTCAACGGCCCGGATAAGCCAAAGGTGGCATCACCTTGTGGAAACGGTGCCATGATTGAAAATGCTGTGAATACTATTCCGAGAAGACCAGAAGAAGATATACATTGAGAGCAATGCTATGACAATTCTCATGACTGCAATACCAAACTCCATCATGGTGGGGTTTGAGCATTGTAAGTCTGCAAAGGAATTGTTTGATGCTCTTGATCACATGTACTCAAGCTCCAACGACTCGAAGAAGGACTCACTGAAGCAACAGTTTGAGAACTTCACTTACATTGCTAGAGAGACCCTCAGCGAGCAATATTTCAGGCATATGGATCTTATCTCCTCTCTTAAGTCTATGAAGATCACTCCTGAAGTCAAAGATCTCATGAGAAGGTTCATGAGTGCTCTTCCAAACGAGTGGACATTTTACTATGTCTCTATCAAGAGGACAGAAATTGAACACTCTCACTATGACTGAACATTAATGGTTGAGGTGAACTTTAATCGTTTAGAGATGGAAAGTAAGAAGGGCCACCAAGCAAGCCGTCCTCTGAGTCTTCGTGCTAGCAACGCTTTAATGGTTGCAGAAGGCTCAGCACCCCCACAACCTCAGCACTACCTGACTTACCAACAACCATCCTGCTTTTCTAGACCTTACATCACTTTTCCTGAGACTCCAAGGTCTCAATAGGCTCAACACAGTTCCTTCTAGGAAAGTTGTGCCTTTGTCTCAGGAAGTGGACACTCCGGTGATTTTCAATAATATTTTGATGATCTCGAGTGTTTCAATCCAGATGACATAGGGTATGTGGACATTGTCCAACAGATGGCTCTTTTAAGTTATAGAGCGAGGAAGTTCTTTAAGAGAACTAGAAGGCAATTACCTCAAAACCTAACTGCCGGTAAGTTTGGGTTTGACCAGACCAAAGCAAAGTGTTACAAGTGTAACCAACTTGGTCACTTTGCAAGGGAATGCAAGGCTCACTAGGCCAATCCAGGAACCTCACAGCCCTCCACACATCCCTCAACCTCAAAGCCCACGGGGAAATCGACTGAAACAGCTGCAATGGCTCTAGAAGTTGACTGGAGCTTCATGGTACAGGATGTGACTCCTGCTCATGCTCTCATGGCAGGAACAGACGATACTCAAATATGAGAACATCTCTGTACTCTAGTCTGTATAGCTAAACTAAGCTTTATCAGGACTACAATATGGAAATCAGATCTGATATTGAGTTTTTAAATATTTTAAAATCTGATTTTAAAAGAGCTGAATCTGACTATCAAAAGAAAATTGAGGAGTTAGAGAAAACTGTGTCTCTTTCAAAACATGAACACACCAACTACAAGACTCAAATCAAGGATCTGATATCCAAATTGTCTCAGGCTCAAGCCCAGCTTGTCACTACTGAGGCTCAGGCTAGGAAGCATGCTATTTCTGAGCACAATTCCAAGCTATTCTTGCATCATCCTGACACTCCAAACTCTGTTATCAGAACAAAGGAGTGTTGGTAACCAATGAAATTGCTCCACCATACTCTTATGAGTCTATTAGACAACCTAGATGTGTTACCGAGGAGCAAGAGGTTCCAACTGCTGACCCTTCCTCACCAGAGTTGAAGGATGAAGAAACAATATTGGCTAGCATAGGAAGGAACAGGTAGAAGTACTCATTTCCTCCTATGAAGATCAAATCCTAACCACTAAGGCCAGAAGAAGAATAGCTGAAGCTGCTAGAAGAACTACCAAGAAAATGGATGAGTCTAAGCTGAAGATTGACCCAAAGTAGAAAGGTGTCTTTATCTCGGCTGGATTCCAAGTGTTATGTACTTTTGATTCAAGAAAAGAGTGTAATACCAGCACTCCTGTCCTGCCAAAGGATTAGAAGTTAAAAGGAGAGGTTGCTGCTGCAGAGAAGAAGCCCAAGAAATAGCAACCCTCGCAGTCCCAAAAGACTAACATTACATGCATAACGTGTGGTCTACACAACCATATGGAAAAAGATTGTTACTACAATCCTGCAAGCACACATTATGCAAATAATGCTAGGAAAGAAGGAGTCAGGAAAGGTTTCACATTTGGACCGTCTCAAACGGTTCAAGTGATGAAGAAGGGAAAGCTGGTTTCTAAAGACATCTTTTGGTTCAATTATGTCACTATCCTTGGAAGAACCCAAGACCAACAAGGATTGGGCTTCCAATCAAAACTAAAAATATCATCTTATGTGCAGGGACATCCATATGATAAGAACAACAATGTTTGGATTGTGGATAGTGGATGCTCCAGGCACATGATAGTGAACGGATCTCTCCTTCAATAGTTTCAACACTATGATGGAGGTCATGTCCAATTTGGAGGTGAGGCCGGAGGATATATTTTTGGCAGAGCGAGTATATCCAATGGTAAATTAAAAGTTGATAAAGTTAACTTTTTCATATAGGTTGAACACAATTTCTTAAGTCTTTCTCAATTTTGTGATCAAAAGCTCCACATGCTTTTCACAGAATATGAGTGCATTATCCTCAAACCAGGGATGATCATTCCTGTGTTGAAAATTTAACAAAACAAATAGATTCGTTAATGATATGCTTGGTAGACTCAGACTAAACATTAAAGTAAACAGGAACATTATGATTCAAATTTAAATATATGCTTATGGATGTCTGGATTTAAGCAATCATTTTGGCTTGCATGAAAACTCAGTCCCGACAAAAATTGGATTGATTATTGATCTTTCCCCCATGATGATATAAATTATATAAGTCATATCTTTGAGCCATGTTTGGTGTATTTATTTGTTTTATGTTTGTGCTAATCTCTTATGTTGTAAGAAAGTACAAACTTGGAGTGATAAACTCCTTTGTTGTATGATAGTACTGACTTGGAGCTCTCATCAACACATGATTAAATGGTTATCTCCTTTGTTATATGTGAGTGTAGACCTGGAGCTCTCACCATTTTGGTCTAAGTTGTGTCAAATCATCTAACGATGAATCATCACAAAATGCAATATTCTTTTGATAATCACTTGCACACTAATGCATAATCCTTGCTCCATGAAGATCGTAACAAAATTCAAGAAATCTTGAGGTTGGGTGAGGGTTTTGCCAATTGATTGTGGAATCCCAACATTCTAAAGTAATGAACCGAACCTTAACGAATCATGTGCTACATGTTGAAAAAGATAGGGCATGGGGTTAAGTGTAAAAACATATGAGAAATTGTTATTGAGCAATTTCAGAATTTCAAAATCATTCAAAGTCTGTGATTAGATTCAGTTATCAGTGTGATCTCATTGCTTGTTGATGTTTAAATTTATTTCTATGCTAAAGTATATATTAAGGATGTGATCTCATAATCGATTCAGTTCTCAGTAATTAAAATATAAATAAATAAATTATATATACATATATAAACATATATATATAAATATATATATAATAAAATAAAAATTATAATAAGTTTTCATTTCAAAATTCTTTTAGGTCTTCTATATTATGTTTTTACAATTGTATCATTTTTCATGCATTTGACGAAAATACGCACCAATGAACGCGGGTTTGTTTGTTTTCACACACAGAAAAACAGGTGTTTATTTTGTTAAAATGAAATGATCTAGTTAGAAATATCAAGATTGTGTTGTGATTGTGTTTCAGACTTTTACTTTAAGTGATGGCCGATCATAAGTTAAGCAGTGTACCTGATCAGAGTATATGTTCCTCAAGTTTATAGAAGATACCATGTTAGAAATCCTCCTCCTACATCTTTTGAAGCACTCAAGATCAGAGAGTTGGGAAAATTGTTCATGTTCTAATCACTTTATGCACACATCAAGGGGGAGCACATAAATATGGGGAGCTTATGTGATGAATAATTTTTCTCATCAAATTTAGAAAGTTTCAATTTGAAGATCTATCTATAGTTGGCTTCTCGATGTTGATTTGTATGAAGACATAGATAATGATAGACTAAAGGGGAGTATTGTTGGAGCTGTACAAGATAGTCTATATTATCACATAGTGAAAGTCAGAAAACATCAACGTAGTAGTCAAAGTTAGCAAAAGTCAAACGTTGAGTTCGAGACGAAGAACCAAGTGAATGCATTGAAGATATTTTGTTTTTTGAGCCTTTAATGTTTTAAATGTGTTTTGTGTGAACAAAATATATTTTATCTTCTTTTATTCTTGTTTTAGTCAAGTATAATAGTCTAGGGGGCTAAATGTAAATAGTGAAGGTTAGTCTAGACTATAAATAGATTAATTATAATTAGAGCTGGTTAAATATTGAATGACCAATTGATTGAGGGATTTACTTGTAAAATATTATTAGCAATCTAATTGCAGATCTAAGGGGATTTAATTGTGTTTATCATATATTGATCTATAATCTTTAGGATTTGATTCAAGTGTGTTCAACATGGGTTAACAGCTCTTGGATTGGATTTTGGAGCTTTGCATTCCCTGACGAATGACCTAGTTGATTACAGTTGTAACACTGACCTTGGTTTTGTCGAAGCCGAATTTGCTGTTGATTAGGTTTTGAGGAAACTATTATCCAGTTCTTTTGAATAACTTTTTGTTTTATAAGTTAGCAGAGCCATTGTTGGACTATGTCCATGTATTCAATATCATATGGGCTAAAACATTCTAGATCATCAAAGCAAACTCAACATCACTAAATTGCTCATTCCGAAAAGAAAGGCACAATTGTCAGGGAAGGGACTTGATTGATCCTCTTGGGAGATGGGTGTCTTAAAAAAGTTATGTATAGCCCAAAAGGAATATGATTGCTACTGAGAATAACTTAGGGTGTGATGGGGCTATAGGGGTCTTGATTCTTCAGCAACAACTAAAGCAATGCTAGTAGAAGAACTAGAGGTTGTGCTCATCTGCTGGCCTTTCTGAGTCTCCATCTGTACACGGTATCCATCAAGAATGACATGTAGTTTAGTCAATGTGAGAGTGTTCAAATTCTCTTTCCTCTTGATAGAGACAAGGTAGAAAGTCCACTTTGAGGAAGTGCACTCATGAACTTCCTTGATAGGTCTCATTTCTTAGGAGTCACTCCAACAGACTAAAGTGATAAAGAAAAAGATCCATATACCTAAAGTATTGTTGACTGAGGGTCTCCAGCAATATATGTGAAGTTTTCAAATTGTTGCTTCATGGAATTTACAAAAGAGAACGTGAACTTCCTTACAATGAGAATATGAATAGTTATACTAAAATGTATGACTCACAATCTTGATTCTTGATTTTGTGCTTATTATATGGTTTACCTTGTAAACAATGAATATGATATGAATCACAAATCAAGTTTACTTTATGGTTTGATGATTTGAAGAAGGTAATTTGAATGTTGGTGGAGAGAGGGGCAAAAGTTTTGTGAATAATTTTCTAGGTCTGAAAAAGTGTTCTGAAAAAGTGAATACAAATGACAAAGCAAATGTTTCATTTATATCCCTTGGACTTATTAATTAAATTTCTTAAATGAAGTGGGTCCCCTCTTCTTTAGTACCATTCTGTGGTTTTTATTTCTTCCATAGATCATGTATGGATGACTTGAATTGATAGTTGATTATTGATGGAGTATAATTTGATTTTCCATAGGTTACCAATCTACGGAACTGTATTATACTTTAAAAAACAATATTATCACATCTGTCGGTTACCAATCTATGGATTTTCTTATTTCTGGATTAAGTTTCACACCGTAGCATACGCTGATCAAGAAAAAGCACTGTATCTTCTTCTGAGTAAGAAATTGCACTGTATCTTCTGCTAAAATGACCATTTTGCATTGTAGCTTCTGCTGAAACTTACTTGTTTGTATGATTCTATCAATTTTTTAGAATCATTTATTGGTTTTGGACCTTGTTGAGTTTGTTTACATGACAATTACTGCACAAGAAAAAGTATCACTTGAAAAACTTCATGTATCCTACGGCCAAGTTAGTGCTCATGACCCAATTCCTTCATTTTGCTTTTTGTTTTGAAAATTCAGATTCCATGATTCATGTTTAATTACTCCCCCTAAATTTGTGATTAATGTTGAATAGAAGCATTTATCAAAAATTATTTATGAGAGAGAGCATGAAAGACACTAGACTATCGAACAAAAATGGAAATAACTTAACTACAATTTTTAACATAAAATGAATTGAAACTTATCTACAAGCATATACACACACATAATGAGATCATACTATGGCACTAAGCACCTTTCTCTTTAGTTTGTTTGATAAAAAGAGACCTGAATCTAGCCCTAATTGTAAGTATGTTATTCCACTTAAATTCAAACAAGAGTATGGTGGTAACTAGGCATGTTGTTTATCATGTTTTGATGTTCATTAAAGAGAAATAGTTATGGGCTCCATATTCAATTCACATTAGAGTTTGTCCTTCCTTTGTGAGTCAAATCATCACTGTTTCACACTTAGAAACTAGGTACTTTAAGTTATAAGTTCTATCTTCAGATCTATTTTACATCTCTTTAATGCCTTGATGCTAAAGCTCTTAAGATAATATACAACTTATCACAATAGATTATTTTGAGGGCCGAGATATGATCATCATCAGGTCACTAAGTCTTTACTTCCGTAAAACAGAGATGAATTTAACCCAGGTCTTTGTTTACACAAAGTAGAGGGATGATGAGGATCATGATCTATTCACCTATTGCTTATAGATGTATTTCAAGGTGATCATAACCCAGTTCTTTGTTTATAGAAAACAAAGGGAATATGATTTTGCAAAGAGAGATTATAAACTATTGATATATAATGTGCTTAGATGAGTGATTTGATTACATCAGACTATGACTCACTTACTTGATCTTCAAGAACCAAGACATGCTTTTCTATGTTGATGAAGATTAATATAAAATACTCATGCCCAAAGACTCAATTAGAAAATTATGTCCAACTGAATTAAAAGCTTTAATGAATAAATCAGCAAGTTGATTTGTTGTATCCACCTCGACTAACTTAATTAAATCTTTTTTAGAGCAATCTCTTAGAAAGTGGTATCTGATTTCAATATGTCTTGTTTTACTATGTTGTACTAGATTAGCAATACTGAACATAGCCGCTGAATTGTCAATATGAATTGGAGTTTGAAGGAAATTGTACCCATGATCAAGTAATTTGTTTTGCAACCAAATGACTTGATAGCAACCCAATGAAGCAGCTACGTACTCAACCTCTGCTGTGGATATAGATACATTTGTTTGAGTAAAGAGTGAAGTCTCCATCTTTTGGATACCAAAGACCACAGGCTGGTTTCCCTTTGAGATATTTGAAAATCCACTTCACAGCATTCAGATTGGACTCTTTTGGATCTGATTGATACCTAGCATAGACACACACAACAAACATTATGTGAGGTCTACTAGGATTCAAATACAAAAGTGATCCTATAATTGATCTATACATTATTGATCAATTGATTATCCTGTAGGATTAGATACAATCTTGTCAATTGTTGAAGAAGGTGTTTTGCATGAAGATGAATCAGCAAGATTGTACTTCTTTAATATTTGAAGAATATACTTCTCTTGATTAATGAATTTGCCATCTGGTTTCTCATGAACTTGTAAACCAAGGAAAAAGTTTAATTCTCCCATTGAACTCATTTGAAATTTTAATTCTCCATTGAACTCATCAACTCTTCAACGCTGACACACAACCTCTTGTTAGTTGATACAAATATTATGTCATCTACATAAATTTGAACGACTATGAGGTCTAGATTATCTTGTTTGAGAAAGAGAGTCTGAACAATGTTCCTTTTTATATCAATGTTTGAGCAAGAAAGATGATAATTTTTCATACCATTTTTTGCAGCTTGATGAATACCATACAAGGCTTTATCAAGCTTGTATAACTTATGTGGGTAATGAGGATCTTCAAAGCCTGGAGGTTGAGCTACATAAACTTCTTCCTCAATTTTCCCATATAAGAAGGCACACTTGACATCCATTTGATAGATTGTGAACTTCTTATATCAAGCATAGGCTACGAATACTCTGATGGCTTCAATCTTTGAAATTGGTGAAAAAACTTCATCATATTCTATTCCTTCTTCTTGACTATATCCTTGTGCAATAAGCCTTGCTTTATTTCTCTCAATTATATCTCTATCATCTAGTTTATATTTGAAAAGCCATCATGTGCCAATTGAATGTTGACCTTCAAGTAGATCAACTAGATTTCATATTTTCTATTTTCTGAATTGTTGAAGCTCTTCCTGCATAGCTTCAATACAATTATTATCTTTTAGTGCATCAATTATATTTGGAGGAACAACTGGGATAGAAATCAAGTGAAGAGATAAATGTTTGTAGCTCCCCCTTGGCTTCTTGTAGTTCTTTCTTAAGATCACCAATGATGTTGTCCATTGGATGAGTCTTCAGCATTCTTGTTGTTAAAATAGAGTCAACTGGTATAGATTATCCCAAGTTAGTCATATTCATTTCTAAAGATAGTCCCAACTGAGACAAGTGTCAGGACCGTGTACGTGCGGAATACTAACAGATTCTGCGTTATACTGAATCAAATAGTGTGAAATCCTATTTGATTGGTGATCCAATCAGTGAGAACATTAACCCGATCGATATTAGAATAAACTAAATGTTTTGAACAAGTAGGAATTGATTTAGAACGATCTATGAACTTGGACTGGCTTTCTTGGACGTTCTAGATGGCTAGGGTTCGTGAAAATATCAAGTGTTCTCCAATTGTTATGGTTTTCTACAAAATAAGTGGTATTTATATGTTATGGGTTTCCATTCATATGATTGAACCATTAGCATGGTTCAATCATGCGACTGAATCATGCGACTGATCCATATGCATGACTAAGGTTCAGTTGTGCGACTGAGTCAATATTATGTCTCAATCATGCGACTGATCCATTCTCCTGATTCGGTCATGTGACTGGTCCATAAGCATGATGTATTCATGCGTATGGTCTATAAGTATGGGCCATTAGCATGAATACTCATCTGACTAGGTTGAACACATTACTTAATCATTATTAACTTAGAATTGTGTACAACAACCTCAAACCTATATAATAAGTTCATTATACTTTAACACAATAATAAAATGAAATATTAAACATTAATAAGCATCAACCACATACTATATTTCATTGAACCATTTCATTACATACGTGTATGACATGAAATACTTTTACATTTAAGCTCATAAACTAGGTACACATGTATCTACAAACTCCCCCTTGGACATAGTTTCCTCTATCATCTAACACTCTTCACATTTTCTTCGAACTTCTTGTACTTCTCCCCTTCTTAAATCCAAAGCAGAGTCTTATCCTATGTTGAAACTGTAGAGCTTGTACAATGTCCTGCTTGTCATAGAACAGTGGCTACTTGTATAATGTGTAGACATCTTCAGCTGACAAGTTTGTAAGCCACATATGGTCGAATGCCCAGATAGTATCAATCTTTCCATCTTTGTTTAGCACTATGACCGCTTCACCTATTCACCAGTCTTAATACCACCATTTGAAGTGTGGAATGAAGACCTATGGCATTTCCCATAAGGGAACCTTTGACATCGTGTGCGGGGGACTCCACTTCAGCACAACTTTAGGCTTCCTAGATATAGGGTCCACTTCAATCTTACGGATGTACCTCTTCGGTTGTTGAGGTCTGAAGTTTACCCACCTAGTGTGGTATTCCTTCTTTAACGCAACTTCTACCCATCCTGACATCTTCCTCGGATTTGCATATAGAAGATCTAAACACGGCAGACAGTTGAGCTCAAACCTAGGAAGAGTCTTCAAATCATGAGGATATCTGAAGTACTCTATTCCTTTCTCTCTTTTTACTCATAGACTCCTAAGTCTTCAAAATACGCCCACGCAATGATCTTACCAGACACTTCTGATGACGTTTTTCTGTATAGAGCTTGGTGTAGGCATTTGCTTTTGAGGCACACGTTGGGATTTCATCTTTGCAAAACAAGCTGCCCATTAACTTTCTTGATATCAACATGTGCGTCTGAAGCTTGGGCTTTGCTGTCTTCTTTCTCCTTCTCTTTTTCCATTTCCTCCGGTTTCTCAAACGTAGCGCTGCCAAAAGTATCACCCATGTTAGGTATAACATTACCTTTGGGTTAGTGTACTTTGGATAATGATCAGTAGTGACATCCTTTATCTCTATTTCGTCTACGTCGTTCAGCTCATCATCATAAATAACATCTACTTTTGGAGCATCTTTGACCAGCTCGTCAGGATTTAACCTGAATATTTCAGCGATCTGTTCATTCCTATGATCATGTATAATCTCTCCCTCTTCTGGTGTATAGCTCATAGATCTCCTGACTATCCCTTGCAAGTCAAGAATCATTGTAAGTTGAATCTTAACTTGCTCAAGGGGTTTGACATCATACTCGTTTGTCTGTTGAGCTTCATGTGTTTGATTAAACATTAAGCACCTCAAACATAAGTCATTATGTAAAACCTTTAAAGCATAAACAAACATAGATGATTGTTAATTACATTAATGTAATATACAATTCATGTACAACATGTTTTAAATACAAAGACATCTAAGAATTACATTTGTCTTGATCGATTGGTTCTTCGGCCGGAGGAGCGAAGGATGAGGTTCCTTGATGGTGGTTTCTTTTTGTGCGCCTCTCCTGAGCTAGATGATTTGAGACTGATGCATATACATCACCTTCCTGATCATGATCATCATTTTGATCTTTTCCGCTCAGTCCTCATTCATCAACATCTTCCTCAGAATCGTCTTCATCCTCATCATCATCATCATCATCATGATCATCACCGTCCTTGATCTTTAGTGGCACGCACTTTGATACCTTGAGATTTAGGAATATCTTTTTGTTCTTCTTCTCAAGCTCCTCTATCTTCTTCATTGAAGCCAACACTTGCTCAATTTGACTTGTCAGTGCTTCATAGGCTTGGCCTAGGGCTCTCTCATACTGGTCACTCTTCTCGCTGAGCTCCAGGATCTTCTTTGCCTAAGCTGCATTAACCTCCATCATCTTGTGCAGTATAGTAGCTCTCAATCATTGATGGCAAGCAGCCTTAGCACAATGCTGTTAAGGTTAGCAAGCTGTTCCTCTAACCCGAGGTTGGGTAGAGTGGGTCCAACTTTTAATGTAGAGTGGGTGGAGGGACGTGCTTGGTGACTGGTGGTGGTAGTAGTGGATGTGGTGAATATGGGAGGTGGAAATAGAGTGGGATGTGGTGGAATTGCTATGGTAGTGGTGATGGGAGGAGTGATAGTGTTAGTGGGAGGAGTGGTGGTGGTAGTAGATGTGGTGGTGGTGGGAGGAGATGTGGTAGTGGTGGTGGTTATGGTAGTGGTGGTGGCTATGGCAGTGGAAGAAGATGTGATCAAAGTAAACCTAGGCCTCTTGCTCTTCTTCCCGTGGGGATGGGCCATTCTCTTCTTCCTGGAGCCCTTTGAACGAGAAGCTCCCCCTTGGCTGATGGGCTAGTAGGGCAGTAAGTAGGATCAGTAACATCAATAGCAGCCCCCTTGACACAACCTGGCATCCGCCAACCACCTCTATCCCTTTGTTGGTGGCCATAACTCAGCCCCCAACAATCATCACTAGAGGCTCATTATCTAACTTTTCATCGTGATCTATCAAGATATCTTGGTGGAAGGTAGCCCCTTCGGTTCTACCAGGTGCCTCACCACCTTGACCCTAATCATCATCGTCATCGTAGTCTTCGTCTTCATCTGTGGGTGTCATGATAGGCTCAACATCAGAGTCACTGCCATCATGACGCCACTTCTTGCGAGATGGAGCCGCATACTCCTCGTTGGACAAATGGCCAAATAGTCTCCTCGCCGGCGACTTTACTTGCTTCCCTAGGTAGACCTTCATGGGACCCAATGTCGTATCATCCATAATCTATAAAACAATAGTATCCTGCCTCTCTTCCGGCAGGGAAGGAAGCTTCTGATCAATGATCATATGTAGAAACCTCGGGTACATGTAGAACCTTTCTTTCCCCTTGGCCTCTATGTTCTCGACCATATATGAGAATATCATCTGGGAGTAACTAAACGGATGGTTCAGCACCAGTGCAACATATGCATTCTGGATTTGATCTGACATCTCATCAAATCCCCCCTCCTTGACGCTATGCACTTCAGAATGACGTGAGCTAAGTACATAAACTAGGGACACAGGTTGCTTTTGTTGCGCACACCTACGTTGATGTCCCCAGTGTACTTCATCCGGAGAAAACAACCCCTAACTATCAGAGGGTGTAGCTTGGTCGGGTGGTCTCCATCTTCACCTAGATCCAAAATTTGCCTTAGATCAGCTACTGTAACACTAATCTCTTGTCCGAAGATAGATCTTCGGATGCTATAGGGCTCAGTGGACCTATCAACAGCAGCCCCTTCCTAGAAGGTTTGTTGTAGTGATCTGTATGGAGTGCAAGGTGTAGATATCTCCTTGAAGATCCTCGGTGTCCTGAGAATGGCAATGATCTCTACAAACTCGGAAGCTTTCCGAGTAGAAGCATCTAGATGAACACAGATGTTGTGCATGGGGCTCATCGTCCATCTCTTATCCATGTTGTCGTAACACAAGAAACATATACATTAGAGTTGTGTATAGGAGATGGCAATTTGAACTTAAGATGGTTTGATCGTACTCATTCAATCATGTGATTGAATGATACTACTGAGTTCAGTCATGCGATTTAGCCTGCGGCTGAGTTCAGTCGTGCGATTGAGCTTGGGACTGAACTTAGTCGTGTGTTAAGCCATGCGGTTGAATCAGTCGTGCAACTGAGTCACCGAATGATTCAATCATGCGATTGAATCTTGCGCCTGGCTCAATCGTGCAACTGAGGTTCATTCGGAGGGTCCATTTGCATATAGTTCCGTTTGACACTTTGTCAAATTATGATGTTAGATGTCGTGTTTGACTCATTGACTCGCAAACACTCTAAATAGCACCTAATGTCCTTTAAATCAATGATTATATCCATCTAACTGGTCTATTTGAAGAGTTTTACTGATTTCTTGATTTTAGTGAATTAAGTTAGTTAGGATTTGATTTCATCGATCATTTTGATTGATTTCAGTCTCACAATACCTATACATAAATAACAAATCGGTTAGGAACACAATGAGCAAGTGATCAAGGTCAAACAAAATTTGGGTAGAGTCTCTACGTATGAGTGTTTTTGAATGCTTTGAAGGGTGGTGAGAAATGCGACCGACTCACCCCTCTTTTTATACTGTCTTAATGTTCAGTCGTATGACTGGACCCATACTCATGCTCCAGTCGTGCGTCTGAGTCCATACTCATGCTTCAGTCATGTGAATGGGGTTCAGTCATGCGACTGGGTCAAACTCCCTCATCCATTCATACTATTGGTTCATTCTTGTAGTCCAATCGCATAGTTGCCCCATACTCATGGTCCAATCGTGTGACTGGCTAATACCTATGGTTCAATTGTGCGATTGGCTCATACTTATGATCCAATCATACAATTGGCTCATACACATGAGTTTTACCTCATACACTTTCAAACCTTTAAAATTTTAACCTTTGATATAACATTGTGAACACGATCATCTTAGACATGACTTTTTTTATAATTTAAAACCATTTGATCACCTCAGACGTGATCCTTTTAATTTAACACTAATTGATCACCTCCGACGTAATCCTTTTAATTTAATGCTCATTAGTCACCTCAGACGTGACCCCTTTTAGTGAGTGATCAATATAGTACATCCGTTTCTATAGTCGGACTTTTACCTAACAAAAGACTAGAAAAATAGAAAAACGACTTGAAATTAAAGATAAAACATAACATTTTTTTGGGTTGAGAAGATCAGCTTCAAGTTGATTTGATCATTTCTGGAACGATTCATTATTGAATCGTACAGGCATAACATAATCATTTGGGACATTTTGATAAAACATTTTGATGCTAGATTCTTGTATTGACGAAGAGTCAATAGCAATTTCAGGAAATCATACTAGAGCTATAAGATGCATACAATGATTTTGACTGTCAAGAGTTGCAGCCACGATAATTGTTAGTATGTTTGTCCATTTAAATCCATAGATAGAATTTTGACTCATTTGTGATTAGTTTTAGGATGTTGGACCGGATCTTTGGTTACAGCAATAGCAGCAGAATTATTGCCAAAAATAGGGGTGCTAGAAAATCTCAAACCCGTAGTCGCGCATTTGCTGTTGAATCCAAATGATTTGCGAGTAGCAACGTATTCTACACTGCCAGGTGACTAACCATCTACCAAAGAACTGATATCCCGCAGATGTTGACTTGTAATTCATCTTGCAAGCACCATAATCCGAGTCACTATACGCTGTAAGCTCAAAATCATCATCTTGAGGATACCACAACCCGAGTGTTGGAGTACCCTTCAGATAACGAAAGATCCTTTTAATCTCGATGAGTTGATTTACTTTTGGTTTCGCCTGATATCTGGAGCAAAGACACATGGCGTACATAATATCAGGATGAGTGGTTGTGAGATACATAAGAGATCCAATCATTCCTCTATACATGGTGGCATCAACCAGATCACCATTTTCGTCAGGTGCGACGTCATGGTTTGTGGCAAGTGGAGTTCCAGCTCCCGAAGCATTCTCCATGTCAAATCGACTCAGGATATCTCCTACATATTTGATCTAATGCACGAAGAATCCCTTTGGTGTCTGATCCACCTGTAAGCCGAGAAAGAACATCATCTCCCCCATGGCACTCATCTCAAACTCTACTTTCAATACAGATTCAAATTCTTTACATAATTCTTTGTTTTTGGAACCGAAGATTATGTCATCAACATAAAACTGTGCGAGCAGTAAATCTCCATCTTTTTCTTTGATGAACAATGTACAGTCAATCAGTCGTTTGCAAAAATCATGTTTCAGAAGATGAGTTGAGAGTTTCTCAGATGAGGCTCTAGGGGCTTGATGGTGCCCGTAGAGAGCCTTGTCCAGTTTGTAAACTCTATCCTGATGATAAGGATCCTCAAATCCTTCGTATTGACTGACATAGACCTTCTTACGGATTTCACCATGAAGGAATGCATTCTTCACATCTAGTTCATAAACTTTAATCTCCATGTAGGATGCATAGGCTAGATATATACGTATTGCTTCCGTCCTTACCACTAGTGCAAACACTTCATTGTAATCTATGCCTTCGACTTGTCGAAATCCTTGAACTTCAAGTCGATCCTTATTTCTGATTATGACCCCTTGGTCGTCATCCTTGCATTTCAACACCCATTTAGTGCCAATCACCATAGCACCTTTAGGTTTGTCCACAAGGGTCCATACTCCTAACTTCTTGAATTGTAGTAGTTCTTCTTGCATTGCACTCACCCATGCCTCATCATTTAAGGTTTCACTAACATATTTTGGCTCAAATTAACGAACAAAACATCAATATGAACCATCATTAAGATATCTCTTTTCCATTACCGAGGCATAATCAGTTGTGTAGTGCTGATTTCTAGACTGTACTCCCAATCGAACATCCCCAATGACATTGTCTAAGGAATGATAAGTATTTAGTCAAGACCCAAGAGTTATTGGAACAACTACCTCATTATCCAGATTGTTAAAATCAGGTTCAGTCTCTGTAGATGTTGGAGTGTGACGTTCCAAAGTGTAAAAGGCATCAGGATTTGATGCATGTGTACTTTCATTGTTGGGAACCTGTCCCCCTTAAAGGCTAGAAGTATCATCTAATGGATAGTTAATGCGGAGTTTGGTGGAGGAGTGTTAAGAACGTCATACATCAACCTAGTATAAATCTCATCATTAGTATGAGAAGGCGGAAAGTTGAAGGATTTAAGAATCCATCATAGTCGAAGAAGAAGGAGGGTCCTTTCCCAGTAGGGGGTGGTGTATCTTTGAACGTCAACATTGCACCACATTTCTACCTGACCCGTTGAGTTGTTGTAAACTCTCTTGTATGGTATGTTTTATCCAAGAAAGATACGTTGTTAGGACCGTTTCAGTATGGAGTACTATAGATTTACGTGTATACCAAACCAGATAATGCGGAATCCTATTTGCTAGGTGATCCAATCAGTGAGAACGCAAGTGTAATCAGTCAAACAATGACTCTAAATGTTAAGAACAATGGTAGAATGATTAACTGCAAGCTATGAACTTGGAACAGGTTATCTTAGGTCTCTAGACGGCTAGGGTATCATTTAGTGAGTAGGGATTCGAATTGTTCTATTTTCCACGAATTAGGTGGTATTTATAGGTTAGGGTTTTCCATTCGTACGAGTAAACCATTAGCATGGTTCACTCGTGTGACCAAAGCATACGGTTGATCCATCCGCACGATTGAAAGTCCAGTCGTGCGACTGAGTCAATCTTATGTCTCAATCTTGCGACTGATCAAGTCTCATTGTTTAGTCATGCGACTGGTCCATTAGCATGAACTATTCATGCGTATGGTCCAGAAGCATTGTCCATTCGCATAAGAAATTCACACGATTAAGTTTGAACATGTTTCTCAATCATTATTGACTAAGAACTATGTACAATAACATCAAACCTATATAATTAGTTCAATATGCGTTATCACACAATAAACAATGAAATATTAAACATTATAAGCATCAACCACACATTGCATTTCATTCATACCCATTCAATTACATATACGTAAGACATGAAAGACGTTTTACATTAAGCTCCTAAACTAGGTACACATGTATCTACAAACTCCCCATTGGTCCTAGTTTACATCATTGTCTAACATTCTTCATCAGCTCTTCAAGCTTCTTGTACTTTCCTCTGTTGTAGCTCCGGCATATATCTCAAATGCAAAATAGAGCCTTATCACATTGTGAAACTGGAGGGCTTGTACAATTTCTTGCGAATCATAGAATAGTGGCCACTTGTATAAGGTATATACATCGTTAGTAGATAAGTTAGTCAGCATATAGGGTCAAATGCCCGGATAGTTTCCATTTGGCTCTCCTTTAGTAAGACTATGACCGATTCACCTATTCTCAAATTGTAGTACCACCACTTGAAGTGTGGAGTGAAGTCCTGGGGCATTTCCCTTAGAGGGATTCTTGACATTATGTGCAGAGGACTCCACTTCAGCACTACCTTAGGCTTTCCAGTAATGGGATCAACTTCAGACCGTCCGATGTACCTCTTCTGTTGTTGAGGTCTAAAGTATACCCACCTGGTGTGTTACTCATTCCTCAATTGTAGCCTCAACCTAGCCTGACATTCTTCTTGGGTCAGCATACAACAACTTTTGACATGGCAGCTGGTTGAGCTCAAAACAAGGGAGAGTCTTCAAAACGTGTGGAAATCTAATGTACTCTATGCCCTTTTTTTCTCTTCACTGCATATACATTCAGATCCTCAAAATAAGCCTATGCGATGATCTTTCCTGACTCCTTTAAGTGTTTCTTGAATTTGTACAGCTTGGTGTAGACATTGGCCTTTGTGTAGTGCGCATGGTTTGGATCTTAGCAAAACAGGACGCCCATTTAGCCTTTTTGATGTCAATATCGGCGTCTGAGTCTTAGGCTTGACCCTCATTCTTATCGGACTCTTTCTCCATCTGACTCAGCTTGTCAAATCTATTACTGACAAGAGTACCACCCAAATTGGGGACTACATTTCCCTCTCTGTCAGCATACTCTAGATAATGGTCAGCAGTGACATCCTCATTCTCGATTTAATCTGTCATTGAGCTCATCATCACTTGTAACTACAAAAGTAGGAGCATCCTTGAGAATCTCATTCCGGGTTGAGCCAGAAAATCTCAGCAAGCTATTCATCAGTAAGGTCATGAATGATTTCTCCTTCTTCAGGATTATAGCTTACAAACCTTCTGACTATCCCTTGCTAATCAAGAATCATTGTAAGTTGAGACTTGATTTGCTGAAGGGGAGTAACATCATACTCATCTTGCTTAGACGATTGATCTGCTTGATTTAAACATGTAACACTTCAATTGTTAGTAATTAATCAAGACATTCAAACATTTGTTAAAGATATACAAACATTAATTACATAATTTTAATACATGATTCAAGTACAAAAGTTTTCACAAATACATGAACTTCTAAGCATTACTTTTGTCTTGTATGGTTGGCTTCTCAGTAGATGGAGCAGAAGATGAGGCTCCTTGGTCTTGATTATTCTTTGTACGTCTCTCTTGACCCTGAGCTGAGGTAGATGCAACTGCATCTCCTTCTTCATCATCATCATCATTCTGCCTTCCCCTTATCCCTTCATTTTCACTAGCCTTATCTGTTGGACCAAAAGAACCAATGAGCCTGATCAGAAAAACCTCCAAGTCCCACAGACATTACAACTGCTGAAGAAGATCACAACAGCTGAGAACATCAGTTGATTACAAGGTCTGAAGACAAGATCTGAAGATTTCTACTGAAGACAAAGTCTGAAAGTAAAGTACTCAAGACAAGGTCTGAAAGTAAAGTACTGAAGACAAAGTCTGAAAGTGAAGTACTGAAGACAAAGTCTGAAGCTATCAGCTGAAGACAACGTCTGAAATAAAAGTCTGAAGAACAAAGATTGAAGACAAAGACTGAAGACCAGAGTGATCAGTAGTTGTCACAACAGCTGAAGTTATTAACTTCAATAGTTGTGATGGTTTTCCTTTTCAGTACTTGTAATTTACCTTTCAGTAGTTTATAGTTTCAGTAGTTTTAGTTCAGTAGTTTTATGTTGTACTTAGCATTCTCTGAGATGTGATCAGTTGTTGAGAACATTCTCAGTAGTTTGCACAGTTTCAGTTGTTTGTATAATTCTGTTAGATGTCACTATCAAGTGACATCAGCAGATGTCACATTTTTCTTATATAAGGAATGTTGACCTAATTGTAACGCATGACTTTCAGCCACCACGAAAGCATTTGAATGAAATATTCCTTTTGCAGAATTCTCTCTCTCTATAGTCGTGTACTATTCCATTGAATTTCAATTGAGTTCTTGCTAAATTGTCTAATTCATTGTTCGAATTCCGCTGCAATCTACTCTAATCAATCAAACTTAAATCACTGATCCTAACAAATGGTATCAGAGCAGGTTAATCATTGATCGATCTAACATTGATCATTAAAACTGCTATGTTGATATCTAAGTTGATCGAATTAGCATATTTGCAAGAATTGGTTATAGAGATTGAATTTCTGCTGCTTTCGGTTATTTGCTTTGAGATTTCTCTTGGTTCGTATTGAGTTTGTTGTGTTTTGTGCTAAGTTGGTTAAAATTATTTGAATTGATTGAATCTAAGAATGACTACTCCTTCTAATGACCCTCACAATACTGGCTCCTCAACCAAGCCTCCGATGCTGGTTAGGACTGAGTATAACATATGGCAACGAAGAATGCTCCATCACTTGTCTGTTAACAGTTCAGGTTGTTGGACATCTGTGGTACATGGTCCACACAAGCCTATGGTGAACAATCTGGAAACCACCAAATGGTTCCGAAGAATAAGGAACAATACTCTGATGATGATCGAAAACTGTTTGAGATTGATGCTAAAGCCCATGGAATTCTGGCCATAGCACTGCCAAATGAAATCTATTCTGGGCTTATGCATCATGAAACTGCTCATGACCTCTGGAATGCATTGAAAGAACAATTTGGTGGAACAGATGAGGTCTTAGCAAACAACTGAGAAATCCTTGCCCAACAATATGAGACATTCCCTCATAGGAAGGGTGAGAGACTGACTCAACAGTTGAGCTTTTTTCTTGTTTCATCTCTTAGCTGAAAATGGTCAAACATGAATACACTAATAGCCAGATGAACAACAGATTCCTCAGATCACTGCCTGAGAGATCGGACACATATACCGTTGTCCTACGCTCCAGTGCAAATCTGGATAACCTATCTCTCACCCAACTCAATGGGAAACTGCTTACATTTGAAAGAGAGAGAGAGCAGAAAAGGAAACTAGCATCATGAGGAAAGCTCACTGATGACTTTGTACCAGGGAAAACTGCCTTGGTTGGTCATGAGTCAGTATATGCTGCATTAGAAAGCCATTATGATGAGCATATAGATTTCTCTTCAAACATTTCTGATCATGCATTTGTTAGTGTTAATAGTCAGTCAGGCTGTAATAGTGACAATTTGTGCTTCATTATGGATGATTTGAAAGGTATTGCTGATGATGACTTAGAAGAGATGGATATTGTGAGCCAAATGGCCTTGATTAATATCAGATCTCAAAAGTTCAACAAGAGAACTGGTAGGAAATTTCCAGGACTCTCTAGTAAAACCAAAGTTGGTTTTGACAATAGTAAGTTGAGGTGTCACAATGCCACAGGCTTGGGCACTTTGCAAGAGAGTGTAGATCAACTGGATTAACTCCTCTACACCCTTTGTGACTTTTCCAAGCAATAATTCACAAAATAGAGGGCAACATCCTGCTAGTTCTGGTCATCACTCACAACCTCTATCTCCTGCATATTTTGTCCCCCAGGGTCCAATGCCATATCCATATCCCTGCTATTACATGCCACAGCCAAATCAAGTTCAAGTTCCTATTACACAACAACCTCAAGCCTTACCTGAGCCTCAACCATCTCAACCATCTCAATCACAACCTCATCACAGCTTCTTCACCCCTGGTGTTGTTGACTGGAGCAGTTTACCAGATAATCTTTCTGGTATTGAGCAATTATTTGCTAGTGACGGTCAACATGGTGGTGAACATCCTTTTCGGAATGTTGTTGTCATGGCCCTGGAGTCTACTTGTTGATACATGTATGTCCCTAGATCATGATATGTGATGTAATAGTTCTTGTTTGGTATAATTAATGAAATGATATTGATAGTCTGATAGTTATAATGTTTAATAGTTCACTAATGAGTCGTGACTGAATTGATTGGGTTTATGATTATTTGAATGGTTGCACATTATGTTATATTAATTAACTAAAACATTCAAACTTAACTTAATGAAGTTCCCATGCGAATGGCTCATGAGAATGAACCATAAGCATGAAGAACTTCACACGATTGACTCAGTCGCACGACTGAACCAGGAGACTGGATCAGTCGTACGACTGTAACATAAGATTGGCTCAGTCGCACGACTGAACACTCAGTCGTACGAATGATCAACCGCATGGTTCAATCGCACGACTGAACCAGACTAATGGTTCAGTCGCACGATTGAATAATATCAACCTATAAATACAACTCAATTTGTGAAAAACAAGGACTCTCGATCAATTACGATTCCAGACGAACCCTAGCCGTCCAGAAACCTTCCAAATCGTTCTCCAAGTTCATAGAACACATTAGATCGATTCCCTATCGATTTCTAACTTTAGTTTCAATCCTTGATTGATTCTTCGCATGTTCTCACTGATTGGATAGCCAATCAAATAGGATTCCGCACTATTTGATCTGGTTTACACGTGATCTCCAGGTATTTCGGTCAAATACCAGGTCCTAACAAGTGGTATCAGAGCTATTGGCTCTTGATTACGTGTTGATTCAATCAAGATTGCATAAAAGTTTGTGTTTTTGCACTAAAAATGCAATCTTTGGCATCAAAAGTGATCTTGGAAGTTCCCTGCTCATCGAAGTTTGGTTTCTACGGACTTAGGCGATTAGAACTTGTGAAATTTCGAATTTTTACGGCTGAAACCCGTCAAACCTAGAAATTTTTGCAAAACAGCAGCTTCAGTCGCACGAGTGACTCATTCGCATGACTGGACTCCATTCGCATTGCTCATACGCACGATTGGACACAGTCGCACCCTCATTCGGCCGACTGAACCGTTCGTTCGCATAGCTCATACGCGCCAGTTCATTCGCACGATTGAACCAATCACAGAGTTTTATACGCATGATTAGCTCATTCGCATCCTTCAATCGCATCAGTGAAAGGTTTGTTTGATTAGATTATAAGGTTATTAGTCATGGAAGATCAGATGTCAGCCTTTACTGCTGGGAAGGACTCAAGGATACAGAACCTGCTGTTGCTTGAGAGTGAGGTGGGGAATCACAATAAACCACCAAAGCTTTTGACTTTAGATGAATTTCCCCACTAGAAACAACGTTTTGAGATCTACCTTAATGGAGTAGATCCTAATGTGTGGGAAGCCCTTGAGATTGGTTATAGTACACCGATGGGAGCTGATGGAATTAAGCTAACATTAAGCGGGATGACAGACGCACAGAAAGTAAAGTACAATACAGAGAAAAGAGTGTATGCACTGATCACTCAGTCTATCCCCAAAGACATATTCCACCAGTATTCAGAGAACAAGCAGTCCAAGAAACTATGGGATGAGCTAGAGAAAAGATATGATGGTAATGCATCATTGAAGGCAATCAAGGCAAAGGAGTTAAAGAAGGAATTCGATAACTTCTCATCAATTGGTAATGAAAGTTTGGACGAAGTCATAGACAGATTCTACCACTTGATGAGCGAATTGCATACACATGGAGTGGCTACTACCATGGAAGAGAAAGTAAGCACCTTCGCAGACGGGTTGCCTGATAAGTGGGCTACATTCGTGTCTAACCTGAGACAGAATGGAATCCTTGTAAAGCTGGATATAAATGACTTCATTCTTAAGTTGCGAGAAGAAGCACTAAGGATGAAGTATAGAGCTCAGAAGTCTTCGTACACACAAAATCCAGCTTTATACAACGCCACGCCTCAAGCTAAGACATCTGGAGCACCCCTCCAGACTGCTTTTGTGTCTAGCTCGTCAGGTCTTCACATGCTTCTCCTTCTGGATCAGACACGTCTGGGTCATCATGTACCCATCATATTGGATCAGAAGCAAGCGCTACCAAACTGAAGATCGAGAACCTCGGTAATGTGACCGTGGAAGTAGCTCGAGAGCATATGGATCTTTTAGCAACAGTGGTTCATTCATATGATGGACTTGTTGCCGGGAAGATTGGAAACTGCCATCTAGCAGATGAGGACTACGAGCAGGTGGATGAGATGGAGCTTGGGAGAATGGATATAATGTGGGCCTTAGCAAGTGCTGTCCGGAGGGCGAAGAAGTTTGTGAAAAAGACTGGAAAGAACTTGGTGGCTACTAAGGATACCACCTTTGACTTCGACAAGAGTAAAGTGACCTGCTTTAACTGTGGTGAGAAGGGGCACTTCAAAAGAGAATGTGTCAAGCCAAAGAAGACGAGGAATGGGAACCCGTTCTCATCCTTTACTCGCCAAGACAAGCAAGCCTCTAGTTCTACTTCATCAAATAAGGATCCAAAAGCCTTAACTGCTCATGATGATGAAGGACAGGATTGGAGTTTTAGGTTTGTCTCACCAGGAGAATCTAACATTGCCAGTGTTAAGGATATTGATGATGATTCTGCGAGTGAAGGTGATATAGCAGTTGAGATAGCAATGTCACATAGTGAAGAAACAACTGCAGCCGAGGTTAGTTACAAACCAATTGAGGAAGTTTCCACGTCAGAGAAAGAAAAGTCAGAATCACCAGAACCAGAAGCATCTGATGCTGCACTGATGGCTAACTCTTCTGAACCAACTCACGTAAGTACCACTGACCAAATTTTTAATAATCATACTTGTTCGAATTGTGACACTTTTAGGAATAGCATAGATGAAAAATTCGCTAGGTTATTAGATCATAATGATAACCTAGTAAAAGATTTACGTCTGTGCACTGAGGCTAATAGAGTACTAAAACAAAATGAGTATAGTTATAAAGAAAAGATAGACCTATTGACTAAACAACTTAGGGAAACCGAAGTAGTGGCCTTTAACCAAGCAAATGACATTAGGTACTATTTAAACTCCCTAGAAGACACTAAGAAACAAAAGGCAGTTCTAGAAGTAGAAGTCAATTCACTAAAACAGAAACTGCATAGTTGGACTAGTTCGTCGCACATAGTTCAACACTTAGTGAGAGAAAGGAATAACGGGGAGGGATTAGGCTACAAAGTGGTTCCACCACCACCTGAGACCTTGATGAACACTAACTCTAGACCAGTAAATAATAACCCTATCAAGGATCATGTGGTGACTACTCCTCTTGTTACTGATCCAGACACCTCATGTTCATCTACTGAATCTGGTCAGAAACAAAAGGAGGCCACTTCAAAGGCAAGGGTAAATTGCCTTGTGTTAACCTGGAAAATGAATTTGAAAAAGTTAACTTAAAGTCAGGGTCAAACAGAGTCAAATCAGGACCTAAAAGGACTTCAAATGCTACTTTTTCACATGGTTCAAGTCAAAAACCAGTTAATCAAAAAGTGAAACAGGTTAAAACGGTAAATTTTGTTAAACCAGAGAAAACATAAAACATACAAGAGTCAAAAACTAAAGTGATTGATGTTACTAGAGTGTCACGCACTTCTCCACAAAGAAAGTCTACTTATAAAGTTGATAGCAGGTCATGCTACAACTGTGGAGAATGTGGACACATTGCTTCCTATTGTCATTTCTATCAGACACCTAGGAAGAAGATTGATCTTCAGGACTCTAGACCTAGGTCTTCTAAGCGGAGTTCTCTAACTCCACCTAGAAGAGCGAGTGAACCTAAATTCCAACCTGTAATCCAGACGACTGTTTATCATAAACAGGCATTGCACAAATCTGGCTTATGGAAAGAAAAGTCCACCTATGTGTCTAATACTGATGACAAGAAGGAACCTGAGCTACCCTCACCCTCTAAGGGTCAATGGGTGGAGTTTATGATGTATGATGCCTCTGGGAAACCCAAGACAGTCAAAGCCTGGGTTCCTAACCTAAACTAATTCTTTTACTTTGTATGTGCAGGGTGTTCGATACAGTGCTGAGACTAACACGGGATTATAGACAGCGGAGCACCAGGCACATGACAGGAAATAGAGATCTTTTATCTAACGTCAAACAATAAAAGGAGGGCATGTTTTCTTTGCAGGAAACAAAGGAGGCTATATCACAGCTCAGGGAGAAGTGGGAAATCAGAAAGTTAAGTTTGATAAGGTGAACTACGTTCAACAAATTCAGAACAACTTACTGTCGTTTCCCAAATCTGTGATAAAGGATTTAAAGTCATCTTCGATAACCAGAAGTGTTACGTGCTGAAGAAAGAATATATGATCCCAGAAGAGTTTGAGATGAGTGTTATGGGGGAGATGAAGTTCTTTCTCGGATTACAGGTGGATCAAACACCTAATGGGATCTTCCTACATTAGACCAAGTATGTAGGAGACATTCTCAGTCGCTTTGACATGGAGAATGCTTCTGCTGCTGGGACTCCACTTGCTACGAATCATGATATAGCACCTGATGAGAATGGAGATCTTGTAGATGCCACTATGTACCGAGGAATGATTGGATCCCTCTTGTATCTCACTGCCTCAAGACCTGATATCATGTATGCTACATGTTTATGTTCAAGATATCAGGCTAAACTAAGGTCAATCATTTGATCGGGTCAAAAGGATTTTTCGCTATCTAAAGGGTACACCCACACTGGGGTTGTGGTATCCTCATGATGATGATTTTGAGCTCACGGCGTATAGTGACTCGGACTACGGAGGCGGCAAAATGAACTACAAGTGTACATCAGCGGGGTGTCAATTCTTTGGGAGAAGATTAGTACATGGCAGTGTAAGAAGCAGACATCGGTTGCATTGTCAACCTGTGAAGCCGAATATGTTGCTGCTGCAAGTTGCTGTTCACAAATCATTTGTATTCAACAGCAAATGCGGGATTACGGTTTAAAATTCTCATCTACTGCTATTTTTGTTGATAACTCTGCTACAATTGCAGTAACCAAAAATCCGGTACAACATCCTAAGACCAAACACATCGGTATTAAATACCACTTCATAAGAGACTGTTTTGAAAAGAACTTAATTGATGTGGTTAAAATTAATACTGATTTTCAACGTGTGGACCTCTATACTAAAGCCTTTGATAAACCACGTTTTCAATATTTGCTAGAGGTCAATGGCGTTAAAAAGAAAAGTGAGGTAATTCCTGATGAGAATAATGTGTAGTCTGATGTAGTTTCGAGGCCGTTTATTTTATTTTATGTTATCTGTTTTTCTCTTTTTGTCTGTTATATTTAAACTCATGTTAATTTGCTGTTTATTGAAATCCAAAAATAATTAAATCCGCAATGATTTTAGTATTTTAGGGGAGAATATGTCAGCAAGTTAACATTAAAAAAATGAGGGAGAAGGGGGAACTAGCTGAAATAAGGTAGATTGTGTCTGTGATACCGCTTCAATACCTTTGGAAAATGATAGTACACAGGAACAAATCAAGAGGGATTTTAAAATCTAAGTTTTGAAAAGATGCAAAAGTTCAAAGTATAAGTCTGTGTAGTCTAGGCAATATAAAAAGGGAAGATGATAGAAAACTGGCAACTCCTAAGGTGACACAAAGAAAATAGACTTAGAGGCTGCTAGACCACAAATGATATGTTGGTAGATTCAACACGATAGACAATTAGACCTGATTGGTGATCTCAAGATCAAACTAAGTTGTTCAACTGACTGTGGGCTTCCATCTTATCATTGGTTAACACAATCAATATATTCCAATAAGGGGTAATGAGCATTTAAATGCCACAAAAGTGTATGGATGACCATACTTAGAGCAAAGCAAGAAAAAATGAAAGACAAATGCAATAAAGCTAATGACTTATGTTGTTGGTGCATATTGTGTCACATAAAATAAGCTGCTCTAACAAGGAGATAGGTTGTGTGCCTCTCTGCTGTGTGATGGCACTGACCTGAGGATAAGCACAACCTAGATATTATAGAATTCATTGTTTTTTTCTGCCTATCTGCTGTGCGATCGCACTGACCTGAGGACAGGCTTCTCTTGAAAACTCTAAGAATAGTCTTTTCTTGTAATAATACCCGTAGACCGCTCAAAAACCTCTGAGGAATGTTGATTACCATATAAGTGTGGGATACACAAATTTTAGCTGAAATAATTAAACCTAAATCAGTCACCAGTCTGCGTCAAAAGTCTGTGTATGGATTTAAGTGGACAAACATACTGAAAATCTTAGTGGTTACATTCTCAAGAGTTCAAATCAATGTGAAAATCTAAGAGTTTCAGTATGATTTCCTTAAGTTGCTAACGACTCTGGATGAACACCGAGAATTTAAGCGTCAAAAAGTTTTAATAACAAGTCCCAAATGATTTGATGTTCCTGTATGATTCCAAAATTGAAGTGGTCCAGATATGATCAATCTAAGTTGAAGCTGTCTACTCCCTAACCAAATCCCTTAGATTTCCATCTTAGGGTTTTATCTCTCATAAAAGGTCCAAAAATAAACTTTAGTTGTGTAGTTAGTATAAGTTTCTATGTTTATCTTTTAATTTGTGTGTCTGTCGGACTACATCAGGGAAATCAGAAGGGAATTAACTTACCTAAAAAGGGTCATGTCTGAGATGGCCACATGTTTTTCAAAGTTTAAAAGGTCACGTCTGAAGTGACTGAATTGGTTAAGAGCTTACAATGTTATTATCAAAAGTGAAAAGGGTCTTAATAGTAAATGTTCAAAATGACTGTAAACTCACAAAGTGTGACCCATTCGCACTAGTGGATCATGGTTATCGACCAACTATGCGAATGGCTTCCAATCGGCAGATTGGACATGAAAATGATCCATTCGACCGAATAGAAGGGGGAGAATGAAACAATAGACCGACTGAGGCTCAGTCGGTCAACTAAAGATGCGTATGAAGGAGACCGAATGAGGCAGTCGATCGACTGAGACTCAGTTCGCCGACTGAATGCGACCGACTAGACCAATCACACGACTGAACCTCAGTCGCCCGAATGAACTGTGCGAATGAGGCCAGTCGGCTGATTGAACTTAGGGTCAGTATTTAAAGGACCACAGTCGATCGCATCTCACTCATCCTCCCAATCGCACCCCAAATCGCTTTCTTTACCGTTACCCTGCCAAAATCTCTAGAGATAGTTGTTCACATTGCAATTCATCTTCTGACTTTCGATTGACAAGAATAAAGGTACATTGTAGTTCAATCTTGTAGAAATCAGAAGATTTTGAGTCCAATTTAGGTTATTCGAATGAAACTTTGATCGAACTGAAAAGCCCTAATAACCTACATAAAATAAGCTAAATGTTAAAATTAAGTTTACTAGGTCATTAGTGACGAGATGGCAACTCAAATGAACTAGATATAGAGGTTTAAAACAAAAGATTGGTGAAACTAAAAATGTGAATCGCACAGTGGGTCTTCATGCGAATGGACAGCAAGATGAACTTCAGTCGCACGACTGAAGGGCTCAAACTGCCCATACGCATGGCTGAACCATGCGTATGAAGTTCAGTCGCATGACTGAGGTAACCGTATGAAGGTATATGCGTAGGAGCCAAATCGCACACACTGAGATACGTATGGGGTCAATCGCATGACTGAACCCCATTCGGACCATTCAATCGTACGACTGAACCCCTTTCGCACGGTTCAGTCGCACTGTTGCACTCAGTCGCATAACTTCAATCGCATGACAGAAAGATGTTCTTCAAGCTTAATAAGTTCATGACTTTCTTAGGAAACGGTACTAACGTTTACTATCTTTGTGTAACAGATGGCGAGTAGATGGACTATGAGCACAAAGCATAATATATGTGCCCATCTGGACTTAACATCCAGAAATGCTGCAGAATTCTCTGGCATTATCACGTTTCTATTGAGATCACGGATTGCACATGCCATCTCTACCCCTTGCACCCCATACGATCCATTCAACAAGCCTTCTGGGAAGGCGCTACAGTTGATAGATCATCGGAACCTCACTGCATAAGAAGTACCATATTTGGCGAGGATATTACCGTTTCTGAGGAAGATTTAAGGATTGTACTTCAATTGGGGGATGACGGTGACTGCCCAACCGTTTAACCCCCTCACTGTCAGAGGATGTTTTCTCAGAGCCAAATACCTGGGGACATCAATCAGGGGTACTCAACAAGAGTAACTCTGTCCTCAGTTTAAGTACCTTGCACACGTGCTGCTCAAGTGCATGGCTTCAAGAAAAGGTGGGTTTGATGAGTTGTCGGATCAGATGCAAAACGCATACGTTGCGTTGGTGTGAACCATCCGTTCAGCTTCTCTAAGATGATCTTCACCTATTGGTGGAGAACATCAAGGGGAAAGGAAAGGAAGCCTTCTGTATGTACCCACGGTTTATGCAAATGATAATAGATCAGAAGCTTCCTTCCCTGCCAAAAGAACAGGAGGATTCGGTGGTATTGGAGGTAATGGATGACACTACCCGGGAAGGATGAAAGTATACCGGGGAAAGCCAGTGAAGCCTCCGGTCAGGAGGTGTTCGGTGACAGGATCAGCGATCACAAGTTTGATGTATTAGAGTTCAAGGCAACGGATTAAGAATAGGAATTAGACAAATTGTAGCAAGAAGTCGATGCTTGTATGCATTAAGAGCACATACGGTTATAGCGAGAGAATATATTTCTGATTCAAGGAATGTTTATAGATATGGAATGTTTCTAATCAAATCATTCAAATCATTCATTCATTCATATAGGTTGACACTCCTTATATAGAGTGCAATGCTGCTGTTATCACGGAAAGTGACAACTGGCAGATCTAATACAAAAATAACTAACTCTTAACAAACTACTGAAATGTTCACAACTACTGAGAACATATCCGAGTGTTAAGTACAGAATATAAAACTACTGAAACTACAACGACTGAAGAACAAGCTCTTCAGTCGTTTTACAAAACTACTGAAATATAAAACTACTGAAACAAGAAATATAAAACTACTGATATCACAACTACTGAAGAAGTACTCTTCAGCATTGTGACAAACTACTGACGCTTCAGTACTTGATCTTCAGACTTTGACCTTCAGATGTTTCATCAGCTGATGACTTCAGTAGATATCATCAGCTGATGTCTTCAGTCTTTGTCTTCAGACTTTGTACATCAGTTGTTGATCTTCAGCACTTGTAAACTCTTCAGTTGTTGTACTTCAGTACTTTGGTCTTTCAGCTTCAGCACTTGTGTTCTTCAGCTGTTGTACTTCAGCACTTGAGTTCTTCAGCTGTTGAAGTGTTCAGCACTTGATCTTCAGCTGTTGAAGTCTTCAGCATTTGTCAAACCGCTGATGAGGCTTTCAGCAGTTGTTGTGATACCATGTGGGACTTAGAGGTTTTCTGATTGGCTCATTGGTTCTTTTGGTCTAACAAACTCCCCTGAACCAATGCAGCCAAAACCTCTAAATTATTTATTATCCCACTTATTGTTGGCAAAATGTTGGTCTTTTTCCTTCTTGATCAGTAGAGAAGACGACCCATGTAAGCTCCGGCCTGGGAAGAAATCTCAGATATTTGTTTGGCAGGGTATGAATGGGAACTCTGTTTTGGGGAACTGGACACAGAGTTGTTATCCCATTCATGAGATTTACTTCCCCATAATGAACCTGTATGACTCTCGAACATAGGCCTCAAGGAGAACAACTTGTTCCTCTTGAGAGAGTTCTTCTACTCCTCCTTCGAAGAAGAACTCTGGACCATAGTACTCTGATAAGTACTTCATGGTCCTGCCATTTTTCAGCTCCACCGTAGTTACCTCCCTATATATAAATTCATCAGGATGGTTGCCTTCAAGGAGTAACTGGAGCTCATTCTTCTGGATGTCTTCAAGCTTTTTATATAACAACCCTTCTTAATCATCTTGTTTTCTAGTAAAGCTTGAGGGGTCTTCTTTGCTTGGTGAGCTTTCTTGAATTCATCAATGATTTCCCAAGGGGAGACTACAATGGCCAACATGATGGTAGAATCTATTGTTTTTCGTACCTGGCCATTGTATCTGTGTGGAATAGTTCTTTTATGGATTCTAGAACTCACCCTGGGGTCTGGCCATACTCTCACTCTCTCCTTCTGATACTGAAAAGTGTGCCTGAGAGTGTACAGCCTTTGAGCATGCCCTTTCATGGCTTGAATACATGATGACTGAGGAAATTCCTTGTCAACCATCTTCAACAGTTGCTCATCGTGCTGTTTCTACTGTTCTTCTTCTTCTATCTTTACTCTGACCATTTCCCTTTGAGAGTCAGGTGTGATCATGGGTTGACTTCGGGTTTTTGTAGCTTTAGAACAGCAGAGAGTGGCAGACTATCATCTTCATCCTCCTCTTCTTCTTCTCTCCATCCTCAGCACACTTCTCCTCCTTTTGGTGCATCACTGGATGATGGTGGGTTGGTGAAGGAATGGTTTTGGAGAATGAAGATGTTTGGATTTTGCTTAGAGATTGGTTGGGAGATTTGAGGGATAGGCTCTGTTTGAGTGGGTGGAAGGGAAGTTGATCCAGCATCTTTGTAGTTAGTTTCGCCTTTGTGAGTTTAGCCATCTCTAACCTTTTACCAGCCCCAGCCTTATCAAGGGCTTCCACAATAATCCCTTTGTTGAATTGCTCAGACAGACAGATTCTGGTGGCTATAGCCAGAATGCTGTCCTTGGTCCATGCGCGAATCTCCATTAATGATCTTCCTAAGTATTTTGCAATAAAGCGGATCATTATTTCCAATCTCTCTTTTTCCAGAGCATCATACCCTGCCCATCGGGTTTGTATCTCTTGCACTTCCAACCTTCTGATCTCACTATCCAGTGTGGCTGTGTCAAACCCCTGCCTGAAGAGTTGTTCAATTATTTTATCCATGGATCGGCTGTGTGTAGTGTAAGCTTCTTTTACCAGCTCCTCCAAGGATTTGTCTTCAGCAGTATGATCATCAGCACTTTTCTTTCGCTTGTAAGTGAGCAGAGGTTGCTTTTCTTTCTCCTCCTCTTGGCTTGCTTCTCTTCCTTCTTTTTCCTCTGTTCTTTTCCTCTTCTTTTCTTTCACACTGCAGTACTCTCCCCTTTTTGGATGCATTGAAGGGTTTGTACCGCAGAAAGTCTTTTGTACAGCAGCATCAATCAAGGGCTGTAAAGTTGAGGAAAGCCTCTCATCAATGGCTTTAGTCACAATATCAGTGATTATTGGTGTGATGAGAGGGAGGGAATTTTGAAGTACAGCACCTATTTGCTCAGGAGGGTTCTGTTCCTGAGAATAGGGCCTGAAGCAGAGGCAGGTGGTTGAGTTTGGAGTGGCTTAATGTTTGGGGAACCTTCAAGTGAAGGTGCCATCTGTGGGTGGGTAGAGGCAGATGGTCTTTCTCCTTGTGAGAGTTGATCAAGTAGGTTTTGCAGCCTACTGACTTTCTCTTCAAGGATTGTGTTCTGGAAAGAACATCGTAGAAAAAGCCCAGGTCATCATCAGCCGAAGCTGAATCATCTGACCTCCTGCTTAGAGCAGGATTTACATGCACAGGGTGTAGACCAGTTGGTGCATGTGCCCCTTGTGCTTGGTACTGGGGACTTCCAGCCTCAGGACAGTGTCCATCATCAGCTGTTGCCTCTAGTGAGGTCTTAACAATGTTACCAGCCTCATTCTGATCATGTGCTGAGTCAGAGGAGGTGGCAGCCGCACTAGATATTCTAAGCTCCTTGTCTACACCAGGAGATAGAAGTGGTAAACCCTGTGCTGTGGGTTCTCAAGTGCACTGTGTTCCTCCCCCTCAATTGTAGAGGTATTCCCAGTAGTAAGTGGTTTCTGGGGGGGGGTGAGGAGTGCAGTTGAGTCAGCACTTGTGCAACTATGAAAGTTGGGCTGTGAGGGGCGGTTGTTTGGGGTGAAGGGATAGAAGCAGTGTGCACCTGGGGAGGTTGGTGCTCTTCAATGGCAATCCCCTCAAGTGAGGAAGATCCCAGATATGTAGGTACCCCTTGTGTGGTTGCTGCAGGCTCCTGTTGAGAGGAAGCCTGAGCGGCTATGGCTGGAAGAGTCATTGTATCCACTAGGGGGTTTGGACTAGTGGATATATCAGCGTTTGTGATGCAGAGCCATCCTCAGGGGACTCAATTCCCTGAGTAGCCGTTTTGGGTTTCTTTTTGGTGGGTTTGGTGGGGACTATTGATTTGGAGGTGTGGTTGTGGGTTCCAGCTGCGTGGGTTTTCGCAGCTTGGCAGCCATTTGAGTGTCTGGTCAGAGTTGTGCCGGAGTATACTTCCGGCAGAACAGCCGTAGCAGGGACTCCCAAGCCAACAAGTCCCTCAGCATTAAGCTGGTTTATAATGATGGCCATTATGAACCGTGGATATAGTAACCAACGGTTGGCAGATAGTTTTTGAGCCATATCCTTGAGCTCCGAAAATATTATTTCTGAAAAGTTTAGCGGTTGTTGCTCAAGAATAGAATACATTACCTGCTGCCATTTTGTCGACATTTGATCCCAAGACGACGTCTTAGGAGCCAAACATACATTTACCATGTGAAAAATTAGGCGTTCAGCGTCAGGAAAGTGTTTCTTCATGATAGTGGAGGCACTGAGATCGCCTTGATATCCATGTTGGGCAAAGGATAGATCTGTGGTGCCCTTCAGATATCTAGCAGGAGAACTAGCATCATTCAGATGAAGAATTTGGCGGATTATTGCAGGAGTGATGACTACTTCTTTGTTGTTGACGACCGACTGGAGAGATGGTGTGTTGTTCTCCCCAGTGGTAATAGTAACGTTCATCCAAAATGGTGCAGGGATTCGGCATGTAGTATGGGATTCAGAAGAAATGCCGTTTTGTATTGGGACTGAACCATAAGATCGATAGCAGTATCGAACTTAGTCCAGATAGGCGATTTAGTGAGGTAGGCAACACAGTTGTTGCGGTTTAATTTGAATGGACGCCATTGAGAAGAGGAAAGTTTTGGAGAGGAACGTTAGGTTTGAAGAAGATGAAGCATTGAGAGCTTAGGTCAGGGATATTTATAGGGTACGGGTAAGAAAACGACTGAAGGATGTGGTGTTAGTCATCAGTAGTTTTAAACGACCGTTGACATGGTATTATCCTTTCAGACGTTGAAACAGCTGAAGTCGTGGTGTTAGGCATCAGAAGGTAGAAAACTACTGAAGACCGTGGTTTTGACTTCAGATGATTGAAACAACTGAGGACTTGGTGTTTGTCATCAGTAGTTATGAAACTACTGAGGACAGTGGTTTTGTCATCAGCTGTTGTAAACAACTGAAGACTTGGTATTAGTCATCAGTAGTTATAAAAACTACTGAAGACATGGTTTTGCTTCAGTTGTTTAGAATGAAACAGCAGTTGTAGAAACGACTGAAGAGAAAGTTCTCTTCAGCTGTTTTCGTCAATTCTTAGCTTGTCAGCTGTTTCATACTGTCCTCAACACATTCATCAGCCTTTTTGGCTGATTTCAGTTGTTTCATAGGACATCAGTACTTATCTGTTTTTACTGATTTCAGTATTGCAACTACATCAGTAGTTTGGAACAGATAAGTAGTTTGGACAGATAAAGTACTTTAGTACTTATGAGACATTAGCCATCAGTAGTTATAAAAACTACTGAAGGGAAAAGGACTCATCAGTACTTATATGTGACGGGTACCAATGATCACCAGTAATAACTACTGAATCATCAGTAGTTGTCACTTATTCTAGCTGCAGCATACCAAGCCTTAACACCAGGTTCTGGAAAGTTGAACTATCCTAAGGCTTAGTGAAAATGTCCGCAAGCTCATTAGCACTAGGCACAAACTTAGGATCAATCAGACATTTTTCAAAACAATCCCTTATAAAATGATGTCTGATCTCTATATGTTTGGTCCTAGAGTGCTGGACTGGATTTTTGACAATGCAAAGAGCTGAAGCACTATCCATTAACAATGGAGTCCTAGTATCTATAATGCCATAATCCAAAAGTTGGTTTTGAAGCCAGAGTACCTGAGAGGTGCAGCTTGCAGCAGCAATGTACTCTGCTTCAGCAGTTGATGTAGCAACTGAGGTCTGTTTCTTGCTCTGCCAAGAAATCAAGCAGTTGCCTAGGAATTGACACCCACCAGAAGTTGATTTCCTGGTCAACTTACACCCTGCATAGTCACTGTCAGAAAAACAACTAATTTACCAGAATGTCCAGTAGAATACCATAAACCTAGAGATGGAGTGCCTTGCAGATATCTAAAGATCCTCTTGACTGCAATCAGATGAGACTCTTTAGGTGCAGCCTGAAATCTAGCACAAACACATGTAGCAAACATAATATCTGGTCTAGAAGCTGTTAAATACATCAAGGACCCAATCATACATCTGTAAAGTGTTTCATCAACCACTTTACCTTCTGATCTGTATCCAGTTGTGTGGTGCTACACATGGGGGTAGAACAGGGCTTACAGTTTTGTAAATCAACTTTTGCAAAACATCTTTTGTGTATTTGGACGGATGAATGAAAATTCCATCAGCCTTTTGTTTGATTTGCAACGCCAGAAAGAACTGTAATTCTCCCATGGCACTCATTTCAAACTTCTGTTGCATCAACTTTGTAAAGGCATCACACAACTTTGGATCAGAGGATGCAAAAATGATATCATCTACATAAATTTGAACAAGTAGATTATGCTGCCCAGCTTTCTTAATGAATAAAGTCTTATCTATGGAGCCTCTAGTGAATTATTTTCCAGAAGAAAGTTTGATAATGTCTCATACCAGGCTCTAGGAGCTTGTTTTAACCCATAAAGAGCCTTATCAAGCTTATACACCCAATTAGGATGTTATTGTCCTCAAAGCCTGGAGGTTGACATACATAAACCTCTTCTTTAATTTTTTCATACAAAAATGCACTTTTGACATCCATTTGAAAAACTTTAAGGTTATGATAAGCAGCATAAGCTAAAAACAATCGAATTGCTTCCAGTCTGGCTACAGGGCAAAGGTTTCATCATAATCAATACCTTCTTCTTGTGCAAACCCCTGAACAACCAGTCTGGCCTTGTTCTTAACAATAAGCCCATTTTCATCATTTTTGTTCCTAAACACCCATTTAGTGCCTATTGCACACTTACCTGGAGGTAGAGGAACCAGTTCCCACACTGCTGTTTTTGAACTGAAGAAGCTCAAGCTGCATGGCATCAACCCATCCATTGTCCTTTAAAGCATTGTGATAATTCTTTGGCTCTTGCTGACTCATGAAGAGAGCATAGAAGCAGAAATTTGACAATTGACTTCTTGTTGATACTCCAGCAGTGATATCACCAATGATTTGAGACATAGGGTGATTCTTCAGATCTTGATACACAATGAGATCTGTGCAAGTGTTTGTAGCAGGCTCAGCAGTAACAGATGGTGGGTTAATCCTTTCCTTGAAACCAATCAGTGGATGGTAATTCAAAGGAAGTTGAATTCGAAGAAATCTCATCAGCATTTGTTGTGGATGGTGCTACTGGAGCTACAGGAACATCAGGTCTAGCTGAATCAGGCAGCTGATCACTAAACCTGAAGAGGGAGTACTGCAATCATCATCATCATCAGCAGTACCACCAGGTGGTGAACTGTTAACAGGAGCAACAACAGGAGTTTGTATAAGGAACATATTGCAGTATGTCCAAATCAAATAACTCCACAGGGCTTTGTGGAATCTTGTCCTTTGGAGATTCATTGAACTTAACATGTAGAGTTTCTTCAACCATCTTTGTTCTGCAATTGAAGACTCTGTATGCCTTGCAAGTAGATGAATAACAAACAAAATACCCTGCATCCACCTTAGGATCAAATTTATGGAGTTGATCCTTTGTGTTGAGAATAAAACATCGACACCCAAATGCTTTGAAAAATGAAATCAGAGGAGCCAATGATGGAGAACTTCATATGGAGTCTTCATCAACCTCTGATTTACTAAAACTCTATTTTGCACATAGCAAGCTGTGTTGACAGCTTCAGCCCAAAAGGTCAGTGGCAAACCTGAGTCACCAGCATGGACCTTGC
This sequence comes from Flaveria trinervia, assembly GCA_025506515.1. NCBI lineage: Eukaryota > Viridiplantae > Streptophyta > Magnoliopsida > Asterales > Asteraceae > Flaveria > Flaveria trinervia. Next base: position 50,059,923 of record CM046445.1, read on the forward strand.
AGCTTCAATGAGGGTCCTGTTCTTTCTATCCACTACTCCATTTTGTTCTGGAGTCCTTGGGATGCTAAACTGCCTTTTGATCCCCTTTGAAAGATAGAAGTCATCAAGTGTATGATTTCTAAATTCAGTTCCATTGTCACTCCTAATACACTTGACTGGAAGGGAATACTGCTTCTCAATATACAACACAAAGTGAATAATCTTCTGAGCAGCCTCATCCTTTGAATGTAGAAAGAAAGTCCATACAAATCTGGAGTAATCATCCACAATTACCAGACAGTATTTCTTCTTTGCCATGCTCATTACTCTCACAGGACCAAATAGATCCATATGCAGTAATTGCAAGCAGGCAGTGGACTTAGGCACTTCAATAGGAGGAAATGAGACTTTGTGCTGTTTTTCTTTTAAACAAGCAGTGCAGGTTTCATCGCAGTGGAACTCCTTTATTGGTAAGCCTCTAACTAAACTATTGTGGGTAAGCTGATTCATGTTTTTGAGATTAACATGACCAAGCCTTCTGTGCCACAGTTTAGATTCTTGAGAAGAGGCTTTGGAAAATAGGCAAGGACTGCCTTTGAGATCTATTTTCTTGGAAAGATCTAAGGCATACATCTCTCCTGTCATGTTGGCTCTCAGGAGAGTGTGATCATCCACACCTTGTCAATCAAGTGCAAACTTTGGATGACAGAATCCTACAGTTTTGACTGGTGAAAAGAGCAACATGGCCTTTATCACACATTTGACTAACATTCAAGAGATAGTACTTGAGATTTTCCACATGATTAACATCATCAAATTTGATTTCTCCATTGGAGACAAAACCCTTACCAATGATGTAACCCCTAGCATCATTGCCAAAAGAAATAAATCCCTTCTTTCCTTGAGAGTAGTCATGAAGAAGAGAGCTGTTCCCAGTCATGTGCATAGATCCCCCACTGTCCACATACCAGATGCTACTTTGGCATGTTGAAGAACCCTGCAAATAAACAATCAGTTAGTTTTAGATACCCAAACCTTTTTGGTTTTGGGCCTGGTCTCATCATAGATGGTAAACTAACAGGTTTATTTGAAACAACAGCCTGAGAGGAAGAAGATGGTGTAGAAGAGGAGTCCTTTGGCTTGGACCTCCTTTTCTGTGGTTTCAACATAGGAGCATCTAGTGGTTAACTCTACCCAACAGATGTTGAACCATCATAACCAGCTGTGTCTGATTTTGTGATAAAGCTTTCAGCTCATCAGACACATTGCCAGTGGAGTTTGATAAGTTCCTATGTTGCACCTTCTCTTCTGAGCACCCTCAGCTATCACCTGTTTGACCCCTTCCTTTTTGGATTTCTTTGAGGACTTGAGGGTTACAGGATTTGATGTTGCTCATACAAATGTGGTCTCAAACTCAGTTTTCATTTTTACCATTTTCTCTTTAATTTCTTCTTTTTGTTTGAGTTTGGAACCTCTTTTGTACCAACAATCATCTGTAAGATGATTGAACAAACCACATACTTCAAATGGTTTCTTTTCTTCTCTTAGGTTGATCATCAACTAAAGAGGGTGAAGCAACTGAAGACTTGTTCTTCAATGTTTTGGAAGCATTGTTTACTATCTTGACAGCCTCTTTAGTAGTCTTCAAACTCTTTCTACTGTCAGTTTTCTTCTCTTCAGTACTGACAGCAGTTGAAGTTTGAACTTCAGTGTTAAATCCTGCTCTCTAGTCCTTTCAGGACCTTCAGAATTAACTCCTGAGTTGATCAACTCATTAATCATGTGAGTGTCAGCATTTGAACCATCAACATCAGCTGATAGGTTCAAAGAGGGCTTGATGCTGACTGCTACTTCTGATTGTGCTACATCAGAAAGTAGATCACATGATGTGATGGATTGGTTATCACTCTCACCATCAGATTCTACTTGCTCTTGGAGTAAAATCTGTAGGTGGAGCAGTGTGATTGTAATCAATTCCAAACTTCACATTTGAAGCAGATTGCTTACTAAGAAGCATTTCAAAACCTTTGCATGATTGTACCCATCTATCACACTCTACCTGGGTAACTGCAAGGGTTTCTTTGAGATCTTTGTACTTCTCTAGAAGTACCTCTTCTCTAGCCTTATCATCAATTATTTGGCAATTCAGTTTGTAAATCTCATCATTTTTATCTTTAAGCACAGACTCAAACTCAGCTTTGTTTTTGGAAATTATTTGTTCTAGCTCAATGTTCTTATTAATTAGAGCTACATTTGCTTCTCTAATGGAAGCAAATGCTGCTATGCATGGTTCAGAACATAATTTGGCTTTTGCCTCAGAGGATACCTGTGATACCTGAGGTGTAGAGGCATTAGAAAATGAAGTATCAGCAGACTCCAAAGCCATAAGAGCTACATTCCCAAAAGGACTGTCACCACCATGTTGACCAGCACCTGAGAACAGTTGGTCATGACCAGACATGTCATCTGGTAAACTGCTCCAGTCAACAACTCCTGGGGTGAAGAAGCTGTGTTGTTGAGGTTGAGTTTGTTGATGAGATTGGGATGGCTGAGGTTCTGGTAGTGCATGAGGTTGTGGTGCCATAGGAACTTGAACTTGATTTGACTGTGGCATGTAATTACAAGGGTACGGATATGGCATTTGACCCTGAGGAACAAAATATGCCGGAGATTGTTGTTGAGGATGATGACTAGAAGTGACCGGATGTTGCCCTCTGTGTTGTTGACTATTGCCAGGAAAAGTCACAAAGGGTGCAGTGGAGTTAGATCCAGTTGATCTACACTCTCTTGCAAAGTGTCCAAGCCTTTGGCATTTGTGACACCTTAACTTGCTCTTGTCAAAACCAACTTTGGTTTTGCCAGAGAGTCCTGGGAATTTTCTTCCAGTTCTTTTATAGAACTTCTGAGATCTGATATTTATCAAGGCCATTTGGCTCAAAATATCCATCTCTTCTAAGTCGTCATCAGCAATCCCCTTGAGATCATCCATAATGAAGCATAAATTGTCATTATTACACCCAGTAAACTGACCATCAACACTCACAAATGCAGAATCAGAAGTACTTGAAGAGAAGTTAATATGCTCATCATACTGGCATTCAGATGAAGCATATTCTGACTCATGACCCACCAAGGCAGTGTTGCCTGGTACAAAGTCTTCAGCGAGCTTTCCAGATGAAGACAACTTTCTCTATGTTCTATCTCTCTCTCAAACGTGAGCAGTTTCCCATGGAGTTGGGTGAGAGATAGTTTGTCCAAACTTGCACTGGAGCGTAGGACAATAGTATATGTGTCCCATCTCTCAGGCAGTGATCTGAGAAATCTGTTATTCATCTGAATATTTGTGTACTCAAGTTTGACCATTTTTAGTTCAGAGATCAAACAAGAGAACCGCTCATATTGTTGAGTCAGTGTCTCACCCTTTCTATGAGAGAATGTCTCATATTGTTGGGCAAGAATTTCTCTATTATTTGCCAAGACCTCATCTTTTCCTCCAAATTGTTCTTTCAAGGCATTCCAGAGGTCATGGGCAGTTTCATGATGCATTAGCCCAGAATAGATTTCATTTGGCATTGCCATGGCCAGAATTCCATGGGCTTTTGCATAAATTTCAAGCAACTTCTTATCCTCATCTGAGTATTGCTCCCTCCTCTTCGGAACCATTTGATTGGTTTCCGGGTTATTCACCATAGGCTTGTGTGGACCATGTACCACTGATGTCCAACAACCTGCGCTGTTAACAGACAGGTGATGGAGCATTCGTCTTTGCCATATGTTATACTCATTCCTAACCAGCATTGGTGGCTTGGTTGAGGAACCAGTATTGTGAGGATCATTGGAGGGAGTGGTCATTTTCAGTTCAATAACATTTAATTCAAGCTTTAAAAAGTTTTACACAGACCACAACAAACTCAATGAAAACCAAGAAAAGATCTCAGGATGAATGATCAGAAATACAGAAAATTCAATCTCTATAACCGTTTCTTGCAAAAACAAAAGCTAATTCAATCAAACTTAGATCTTGAATAGCAGTTTCAATGATCAATTATTAGATCGATCAATGATTAACCAGCTCTGATACCATTTGACAGGATCAGCGATCACAAGTTTGATGTATTAGAGTTCAAGGCAGCGGATTAGAATAGGAATTAGACAAATTGTAGCAAGAAGTCGATGCTTGTATGCATTAAGAGCATACGATTATAGCGAGAGAATATATTTCTGATTCAAGGAATGTTTATAGATATGGAATGTTTCTAATCAAATCATTCAATCATTCATTCATTCTATAGGTTGACACTCCTTATATAGAGTGCAATTGCTGCTGTTATCACGGAAAGTGACAACTGGCAGATCTAATACAAAAATAACTAACTCTTAACAAACTACTGAAATGTTCACAACTACTGAGAACATATCAGAGTGTTAAGTACAGAATATAAAACTACTGAAACTACAACGACTGAAGAACAAGCTCTTCAGTCGTTTTACAAAACTACTGAAACATAAAACTACTGAAACAAGAAATATAAACTACTGATATCACAACTACTGAAGAAGTAGTCTTCAGCAGTTGTGACAAACTACTGACGCTTCAGTACTTGATCTTTAGACTTTGACCTTCAGATGTTTCATCAGCTGATGACTTCAGTAGATATCATCAGCTGATGTCTTCAGTCTTTGTCTTCAGACTTTGTACATCAGTTGTTGATCTTCAGCACTTGTAAACTCTTCAGCTGTGTACTTCAGTACTTTGGTCTTTCAGCTTCAGCACTTGTGTTCTTCAGCTGTTGTACTTCAGCACTTTAGTTCTTCAGCTGTTGAAGTCTTCAGCACTTGATCTTCAGCTGTTGAAGTCTTCAGCATTTGTCAAACTGCTGATGAGGCTTTCAGCAGTTGTTGTGATACCATGTGGGACTTAGAGGTTTTCTGATCTTGGCTCATTGGTTCTTTTGGTCCAACATTCGGTCATCTTGCCACAAGGACTATGTTGCACCGGAAAAGAGAAAGTAGCGTCACGAGGACAGTGATTCTGAGGTGGAACAGATAGCCCTACCCACTCTTGACTTAGATGAGGATGACAGGGGGATGATGCTATTCCACCCAAAGCCACTTGTCCCTATTATGTTCCCTCTGCGTCTGTCTCATCTGCTAAGGTAACGAGTCAGCGGGATTTCATCAAGATTTTGTTCTTAACAAGGAGGATATGAGGATGAATCTGATGAGGAGGCCACTGACCCGAACTGTTGGAAGGAAAGTTGTTCCCACAGAACCTGGTAAGGTTGTTGGTGAACAACCGAGAGGCTCCGAGATACAGAAACTGACCCAACACTTATGCTCCGAGGTCCTCAGGCGGGATTGTAGGGGGAGCATCCACCTCAAAGGGAACGAGGAGAAAACGGATGGCTCAACCCATGGGCAGAACCTAAGAAGAAGTGTAGGGTAACCTTTATCACTACCACATCCACCACATCCACCACATCCACCATACCTTCCACCACTACACTCTTCAGACACACACCATCTACCACACCATACCTTCCCCCACAGCAACCGTAGACACACCAGACCGACCCCCACAAGACATATCCCAGCCACCACTACATTTCACCCACACTCACCACCACTATCATCCCGACCTGACCCGATATTCACCACCACCACCACCACCACTAGCCACAAACCGAGCCCTCAGCCTTTCCCTCACACACCTATAGATCTCCTCTACCTCCAATCGGGGTAGAGGAACAGTTGTCGGCATTAAATAGAATGGTGTTGCGATTGCTGGCGGCTGATGAGGAAAAGACGACTCAGATCCGCCAACTTACCGACCTAACTGCTGCACAATCGTATAAAATTGCAGAGCAGGATCGAGTAATTGAGGAGCAGGCCCAGCAATTGGCTGCTCAGAGCACTCAGATGGACCACTCCGAGCTCAAAATGTCGCAGCAGGTAAGCAAATAGAGGAGTTGGAAAAAGCTAAGAGGACCATTTTGCTAAAATTGAAAGGATCAAAGGAGGAACCTTTAAAGATAAGGGATGGAGACAGAGATAGTGAAGATGATGATGATGATGATGATAATGAGAGTGATACGGATGAAGAGAAAACCGAAGAGTGGTGTGAAGATGAAGACACTGAAGAAGGAGAAGCAGCTGAATCTGTCTCAGCTCCAGGGCAAGAGAAGAGAACAAAGAACATACAAGATCAGTCAGCTTCTGCTTCTGCACTTCACGTGAAGAGTCTAGCATTCAGGATAAAAGTAAATAGTAGATGTTTATGTATTTATTTACTTTTGTATTCTGTACTGAAAAACATGTACTAAATGTTTATATTAAGTTAATGCATTTTGTTTGATAAATTACTAATGATTTGAGTGAATGTGTAAATCAAACAGATCCAACGTACAACAGAGATGAGTTTGATATTGCTCCCCTTCAACAGGTCAAGTCTCAACTCACAATGATTCTTGATCTGCAAGGGATTGTCAGAAGGTCAGTGAGTTATACCCCTGAAAAGGTGAAATAATTCACAACCTATCTAACGAGCAACTGGCAGAGATGTTCAGACTCAATCCTGATGAAATTGTCAAGGATGCTCCAACAGTTGACTCAACCAGTGACGACGAACTACATGACGTTAATGAAGTTGAGGTTGAAGATATTGCTGCTGAAGAGTACCCTCAGTACGCTGACAACGAGGGTAATGTGGTCCCTAATCTGGGTGAGTCCCTAGTCAGTGATATGTTTAAGGTACTAGACAAGATGGAGCAGGAAACAGGAAAGACCGAAGGAACCGCCCAAGCCTCAAATGATGATGTAGACATTCGAAAGGCTGAGTGGGCTGAATGTTTTAAAGAAGTTAGAGCCCAACGTGCTGCACCGAAGAGGATGCCTACACCATGTTCTACAGCGTCAAGAAACATCTTACGGTGTCAGGCAGGATTATAGCATGGGCACATTTTGATGATCTTAACGTGTATGCCGTTAAGAAGGAGAAGGGCATAAAGTACTTTAGATTTCCACATGATCTAAAGACTCTACCAGGTTTTGAGCTCAACCAGCTGGCCAAATTGAAACTGTTGTATGCTGACCCGAGAAAGATGTCAGGCTGGTTTGAGGCTGCCCTAAAGAAAGAGTACCACACCAGGTGGATTAACTTCAGACCTCAACAACCTACAAGGTATATTAGAAGGTCTGAGATGAATGCCATTACTGGAAAACCAAAGATTGTGTTGAAGTGGAATCCTCCACGCACAATGTCAAGAATCCCACTTCGGGAAATGACAAAGGATTTCACACCACACTTTAAGTGGTGGTACTATGATTGGAGAACTGCTGAAGCTGTCATAGTTCTGAACAAAGGGGACCAAATGGATACCATCAGGGTATTCGACCCAATGTGGCTAACCAACTTGTCTGCTAATGATGTCTATACATTATACAAGTGGCCACTGTTCTATGACACACAAGACATTGTACAAGCCCTCCAGTTCCAAAACGTTATACGACTTTGCTTCGCGTTTGATATTCACGCAGGAGTCACACAAGAGGAAAAGTACAAGAAATATGAGGAGGTAATGAAGAAAACAAGACATTCGAGAGATCTAGGTCCAAGGGGGAGTTTGTTGATACATGTATGTCCCTAGATCATGATATGTGATGTAATAGTTCTTGTTTGGTATGATTAACGAAATGATATTGATAGTCTGTTAGTTATAATGTTTAATAGTTCATTAATGAGTCGTGACTGAATTGATTGGGTTTATGATTATTTGAATGGTTGCACATAATGTTATATTAATTAACTAAAACATTCAAACTTAACTTAATGAAGTTCCCATGCGAATGGCTCATGCGAATGAACCATAAGCATGAAGAACTTCACACGATTGACTCAGTCGCACGACTGAACCAGGAGACTGGATCAGTCGTACGACTGTAACATAAGATTGACTCAATCGCACGACTGAACACTCAGTCATACGAATGAATCAACTGCATGGTTCAATCGCACGACTGAACCAGACTAATGGTTCAGTCGCACGATTGAATAAAATCAACCTATAAATACAACTCAATTTGTGAAAAACAAGGACTCTCGATCAATTACGATTCCAGACGAACCCTAGCCGTCCAGAAACCTTCCAAATCGTTCTCCAAGTTCATAGAACACATTAGATCGATTCCCTATCAATTTCTAACGTTAGTTTCAATCCTTGATTGATTCTTCGCATGTTCTCACTGATTGGATAGCCAATCAAATAGGATTCCGCACTATTTGATCTGGTTTACACGTGATCTCCAGGTATTTCAGTCAAGTACCAGGTCCTAACACTACTAAGGGTTCATGCTCCAATGCATCTTCATCATAGGTAACCCAGGTATCCTTTGAGGCTAAGGCCAAGCTATGTTATGAATCATGCATAGCTGCATTTATCTCTATTAGAGAGGCAAATGTAGCTTTAATAAATCAAAATCTTGAGCTTGAGCAAACCCTTTCCAGAAGAAAAGCTGAGTATGAGCCTGTCCTTAAAGATAAAGATGACGAGATCTATAAGCTTAAATGCCAATTAAATGATGAAAAGGCTAAGGTTGAGGTCATTCTTGAGAACCACAGAGATCTCAAAGAAACACTTGCAGCTACCCAAGTTGAGTGTGACCGCTGGGTATCATCCTGCAAGGGATTTGAAATGCTTCTCAGCAAGCAAAGAGCTTCGAATGTGAAGTTTGGAATAGGTCACAATCACATTGCACCACCTACAGATTTTACTCCAAAATCAATAGTAAAACCTGAAGGTGAAAGTAATTTCCAAACCACATCATCATGTGTATCATCCTCAAGAGATCACCCAAAATCAGAAGATCAAATCATTGTTGATACCTCAGCAAATCAATTGCCTGATGGGTTACTAGTGATAAGCACATGAAGCTGAGTACTTCAGATGTTGTCCCTCAAAGTACCTCAAGTACTGAAGGGCAAGTCACAACATCTGAAAAGCATTCCAGATCAACTGAAATAAAAGGATTAACAGCTGCTGAGGAATCTATCATACGGTCTTTCAGGACGGATAGAGAACAACTGAAGAACAAGTCTTTAGTTGTTACAGATCCTTCTGTACTTAACACAAGTACTAAAAGGAGGAAAGTACTAAAGATCACACCTTCAGTAGTTTTCACATCAGCAGTTGATCAATCCAAGATGAAGAATAAGCCATGTGACATATGTGATAAATTCAATCATCTTTCTCATGAATGTTGGTACAAAAAGGGTTCCAAACTCAACAAAGATAAGCTCATTAAAATGCAGATGGATCAAATGAAAAATGAGTTTGAGACCAAGTTTGTACCACAATTATCCCAAATTGATAAACCCAAGGCTTCACTCAAATCCAAAAAGAAGGATAGGGTTTATCATAAAACAGTTGATAGTGTTCCTCATGATAAAAATCAGACTAAGTCTGTGAATATCAAGGAGGAAATGGTGGGCCACAAGAACTCATCAAAAACAAGTACTAATGTGTCACAAGAGCTGAAAGATTTAGCTATAAATCAGACACAACTTGTTATGATGGTTCAGCATTTGTTGGGGAGAGTTAACCAACTAGATGCACCTGTGATCAAACCACTGAAAAGGTATTCCAAGCCCAAATCTAATGAATCCATTTCAGCACCATCTCCACCTTCATCAGCTGTTAATCATGAGAAACAAGTTATGGTTAAATCTGTTGATGAAAACAGACCCAAAACCAAAAATGTTTGGGTCTCAAAACCTAACTAGTTCCTTGTGATGAATGCAGGGTTCTTCAGCATGCCAAAGAAGCATCTGGTATGTAGACAGTGGAGGATCTATGCATATGACAGGGAGCAGTTCTCTTCTTAATGACTACTCTCAAGGAAAGAAGGGATTTGTTTCATTTGGAAATGATGCTAAGGGTTACATCATGAGGAAAGGATATGTGTCTAATGGAGAAATCAGATTTGATGATGTTAACCATGTGGAGAATCTCAAGTATAATCTACTGAGTGTCAGTCAGATGTGTGATAAAGGGCATGTTGCACTTTTCACAAGCCAGAACTATAGGATTCTATCTTTTACAGTTCTGAGGCTGATTGACAAGGTATTGGATGAACATACTCTCCTGAAGGCCAACAGGATTGGAAGAGTATATGCCTTGGATTTTTCAAAGAAGTTTGATTTGAAGGGTCATCCTTGCCTGTTCTCCAAAGCCTCTCCTCAGAATCTAAACTATGGCACAGAAGGCTGGGTCATGTAAATCTCAAAAACATTATCCACAATAGTTTAGTGAGAGGTCTACCAATAAAGGAGTTCCACTGTGATGAAACCTGCACTGCTTATTTGAAAGGAAAACAACACAAAGTCTCATTCCCTCCTATTGAAGAACCTAAGTCCACTGCGTGCTTGTAGTTACTACACATGGATCTATTTGGTCCTGTGAGAGTTATGAGCATGGCAAAGAAGAAATACTGTCTGGTAATTGTGGATGATTACTCCAGATTTGTATGGACTTTCTTCTTGCATTCAAAGGATGAGGTTGCTCAGACGATTATAAACTTTGTGTTGTATGTTGAGAAGCAGTATTCCCTATCAGTCAAGTGTATAAGGAGTGATAATGGAACAGAATTCAGAACCATACACTTGATGATTTTTATCTCTCAAAGGAATCAAGAGGCAGTTTAGCATCCCAAGGACTCCAGAACAAAATGGAGTAGTGGAGAGAAAGAACAGGACCCTAATTGAAGCTGCAAGGTCCATGTTGGCTGACTCTGGTTTGCCATTGACCTTTTGGGCTGAAGCTGTCAACACAACTTGCTATGTGCGGAATAGAGCTTTAGTAAATCAGAGCTTGATGAAGACCATATGAAGTTCTGCATCATTTGGCTCCTCTAATTTCATTCTTCAAAGCCTTTGGGTGTCCTTGTTTCATTCTCAACACAAAGGATCAACTCCACAAATTTGATCCTAAAGTGGATGTAGGGTATTTTGTAGGATATTCATCCACATGCAAGGCTTACAAAGTCTTCAACTACAGAACAAAGATAGTTGAAGAAACCTTGCATGTGAAGTTCAATGAATCTCCTTAGGATAAAATTCCACAAAACCCTATGGAGTTGTTTGATCTGGATATACTGCAATATGTTCCTTATCAACCTCTAGCTGTTGCAGATCATGTGGATAAATCATTTTCTGCAGCAAGTCTTCCCCACCTGGTGGTACTGAAGATGATGATGATATCAGTACTCACCTTTTCAAGTTTAGTGATCAACTGCCTGAGTCCACTAAATTTATGTTCCTGTACTTCAGCAGCTCCATTCATAACAAATGCTGATGAGATTTCTAACTCCTCTACATCATTTGAATTGCCATCTCATACTTGGTTTCAAGAGTCTGGATCAACATCTATTGTTGTTGAACCTGCTACAAACACTTGCACTGATCTTATAGTGTACCAAAAGCTGAAGAATCACCCCATGTCTCAAATCATTGGTGATATCAATGCTGGTGTCTCAACCAGAAGTCAATTGTCCAACTTCTGCTTGTATGCTCTCTTCATCAGTCAGCTAGAGACAAAGAACTATCATGTTGCTTTAAGAGACAATGGATGGGTTGAAGCCATGCAGCTTGAGCTACTTCAGTTCAAAAAGCAGCAAGTGTGGGAACTGGTTACTCTACCCCCAGGTAAGTGTGCAATAGGCACTAAGTGGGTGTTTAGGAATAAAACTGATGTAAATGGGCTTATTGTCAAGAACAAGGCTAGACTGGTTGTACAGGGGTTTTCACAAGAAGAAGGTATTGATTATGATGAAACCTTTGCCCCTGTAGCCAGACTGGAGGCAATTAGATTGTTCTTAGCCTATGCTGCATTCCACAATCTTAAAGCTTTTCAAATGGATGTCAAAAGTGCTTTTTATATGGAAGAATAAAAGAAGAGGTTTATGTGTGTCAACCACTAGGTTTTGAGGACAATAAACATCCTGATTGGGTGTATAAACTTGATAAGGCTCTTTATGGGTTGAAGCAAGCTCCTAGAGCCTGGTATGAAACACTTTCAAATTTTCTTCTTCAAAATAATTTCACTAGAGGCTCCATATATAAAACTTTGTTTATTAAGAAAGTGGATCAGCATAAGCTACTTGTTCAAATTTATGTTGATGATATAACTTTTGCATCCTCTAATCCCCAGTTGTGTGATGATTTTACAAGTTTAATGAAACAAAAGTTTGAAATGAGTGCAATGGGAGAATTACAATTCTTTCTAGGCTTGCAAATCAAACAAAAGGCTGATGGAACCTTCATTCATCAGTCAAAATATACAAAAAATCTTTTGAACAAGTTTGATTTACAAAACTGTAAGCCCTGTTCTACTCCTATGTGCAACACCACATAACTGGATGTAGATCAGAAAGGTAAAACTGTTGATAAAACACTTTACAGATGTATGATTGGGTCCTTGAGGTACTTAACAGCTTCTGGACCAGATATATGTTTGTAACTTGTGTTTGTGCTAGATTTCAGGCTGCTCCTAAAGAGTCTTATTTGATTGTAGTCAAGAGGATCTTTAGATAGCTGCAAGGTACACAATCTCTAGGTCTTTGGTATTCCACTAGACACTCTTGTAAATTAGTTGCTTTTTCTGATAGTGACTATGCAGGGTGTATGTTAACCAGAAAGTCAACTTCTGGTGGATGTCAATTCCTAGGCAACTATTTGATTTCTTGGCAGAGTAAGAAACAAACATCTGTTCTACATCCACTGTTGAAGCAGAGTACATTGCTGCTGCAAGTTGTACATCTCAGGTACTCTGGCTTCAGAACCAATTATTGGATTATGGCATTACAGAGACTAAGACTCCATTGTTAATGGATAGTGCTTCAGCTTTGTGTATTGTCAATAATCTAGTCCAACATTCTAGGACCAAACATATAGAGATCAGACACCATTTTTTTAGGGATTGTTTTGAAAAAGGTTTGATTGATCCAAAGTTTGTGCCAAGTGCTGATGAGCTTGTAGATATATTTACTAAGCCTTTGGACAGTTCAACTTTCCAAAACCTTGTGTTAAGGATTGGTATGTTGCGGCTAGAATAAGTGACAACTACTGATGATCTCAGTAAACAAGTACTGATGACCATTAGTCAACATGTCACAAATAAGTACTGATAAGTTTTATTCTCAGTTGGTTTCATAACTACTGAAGACTAAATTACTTAAAAAGTACTGTACTTTCTGCTAAAAGCAACTGATGCAGTTACAACTACTGATGTAGTTATAACTACTCATGTCAGTAAAAACAGATAAGTACTGATGTCCTATGAAACAACTGAAAACAGCTAAAAAGTCTGATGAGTAAGTGTTGAGGACAGGATGAAACTGCTGAAAAGCTAAGAATTGACGAAAACTACTGATGAGAATTTTCTCTTCAATCGTTACCACAAACTGTTGTTTCACCTTAAACAACTGATGACAAAACCATGTCTTCAGTAGTTTCACAACTACTGATGACTAACACCAAGTCCTTAGTTGTTTCCTACACCTGAAGCCAATACCAAGGTTTTCAGTAGTTTCATAACTACTGATGACCAAAACCAAGTCTTCAGTTGTTTCAAATGTCTGATAGTTAAAACCAAGTCTTCAGTTGTTTTCATACAACTGATGACAACACCAACACTTTTAGTCGTTTTCTTTTCAGCCTTTTCTTAACCTATAAATACCTGCACTTATAGCTGAATGTTTCATTAGCCGTTTTCTATCCTTTTCACTCTCAACAATGGCGACCATGAAACGCAAACCAGACACAATTATGTGGCCTACCTCTCGAAATCGGCCTTTTGGAAAAATTTGATAATGCCATCGATCTTATGGTGGATTCGCAATACAGAACCACCTTTCTTTTGAATCCAACCATATACCCCGATTCCTTAAACAATTCTGGATCAACGTCTCTGTAACAACTGGTGAAAATGATAGCCAAATCACTCTCCAGTCGCTGGTCAACCAGAAACAGGTGGTAATCACCCCTGACATCATTCGCAAAACCCTAAATTTGCATGATGCCACTTGTATTATAGACTACCCGAAAGGCATCATTGATATGTCTTTCATCAACAACGGGTATGAAGGAGACTTAAGTGCTACAACCATTCTCAAAAAGCACTTCCATGATGCTGAAAGACTTATCTTCCACATGGTGAATGTCTGCCTTGCTTCAAACACATCTTCATGGGATCAGATGTCCTCAAGATGGCAACAGGTATTGTACTCTATCTTTTAACGACAAACTCTAAATTTTTCTGAGATAGTGTTTATGGAACTTAAGGATCTGGCTCAGAAACCTGTGACAAACAGATGGCTACTATATCCCAGATTTCGATGGCCATAATTTTAAATCAATTAAAATCTGAAGGCCTTGTTGGTCTTGGAGTCCCTGCTCCAGCTATCTTAGCTGAGGTATACTCTAGGCATAACTCTGACCCTACTCTCAAAGGGGCTGCCCGGCTGCTCAAACCCAAGTAGAGGGAACCCACAACCTCCACCTCCAGATCCAAAGTCCCCACCAAACCCAAACCCTAAAAGCCCAATAAAGCTACTCAGGGAGATGAGTCCCCTGAGGATGCCCCTGTACCACCAACACAGGAAACACATACTGGTTCTAAACCCCCCAGTCATGTCAGAGACTCAACCAGCTGAAACCGCACAGGTATCCTCTCCACAGGATCCTGTTGCAACCAAATTTGGGGATACTACGTTACTGGAACCTATCTCAGTTGAGAAGGTTACCATTGAAGAGCATCTCTCACCCTGGGTGCAATCTGCTTCTGACCAATCTCCAAATGCAACCGCCTCTCAAAGCGCAACCCTTATAGTTGCTAAAGTACTGAGTCAGCTGCATTCCTCACCCCCTCCCCAGAAACCAATTAACACTGGGAATACCTCAACGATTGAGGGGGAGGACCAAAATGCTGCTGATAACCCACAGCACAGGGGTTATAATGTTCAATCTCCAAGTGTAGAAGAGGAGGTTCGAACATCTGGTCAGGCTGCCACTTCTACTGATTCAGCAAATGAACAGGATGAAGTTGGTAACACATATAAGACCTCACCAGAGGTAACTGCCAATGAAGGACATAGTCCAGAGGCAGGAAGTCCCTAGAACCAAGAACAAGGGGCACATGCATATACTGATCTACACTCAGGGCAAGTACATCCTAATTTAATCAGGAGGTCAGATGATTCAGCAAAGACTGATGATGACTTGGGCTTTTTCTTTGATGTCTTAGCCCATAACAAATCCTAGAGACTGAGGTGAGCAGACTCAAACAACTGCTAGCCAAAATGTCTCAGGATAAAATCCATCTGCCCCAATAAACCCACAGATGGCACCTTGTCAGGATCAGTGATCGCAAGTTTGATGTAATTGAGCGTAGCACAACGGAATAAGAACAAGAATTAGACAAATTGTAGCAAGAGTTTGATACTTGTATGCATTAAGAACAAATATGGTTATAACAAGAGAATATATTTCTTTAACAAGGAATGTTTCAATAATATTGAATATTTTTGATCAAATCATTCATTCATTACAATAGGTTGACAATCCTTATATAGAGTGCAATCGCTGCTGTTATCACGGGTAAGTGACAACTGGCAGATCTATTACAAAAATAACTAACTCTTAACAAACTACTGAAATGTTCACAACTACTGAGAACATATCAGAGTGTTAAGTACAAAATAAGAAACTACTGATAAGAAACTACTGAAACTACAACAACTGAAGGACAAGCTCTTCAGTCGTTTTACAAAACTACTGATAAGTATAAAACTACTGAAAGGTAAACCATCACAACTACTGAAGAAGACCTCTTCAGCTGTTGTGACAACGTCTGATACTTTCGTCTTCAGAACTTGTGTCTTCAGACTTGTCTTCAGCACTTGTGTCTTCAGACTTTGTCTTTAGCACTTGTGTCTTTAGACTTTGTCTTCAGCACTCGTGTCTTCAGACTTGTAATCAGCTGTTGTGGTCTTCAGTAGTTGTTGTGACGTCTGTGGGACTTAAAGGTTTTTCTGATCCGGCTCATTGGTTCTTTTGGTCCAACAAACTCCCCCTGAACCATGCAGCCAAAACCTTTAACTTTATTGAGGTCCTACTTATTGTTGGCAGAATGGTTGGTCTTTTTCCTTTTTGATCAGTTGAGAAGATGACCCATATAAGCACTGGCCTGGAAATGAGTCTCTGATGATTTGGTTGGCAATGTAAGGATGGGAGCTCTGTATTGGGGAATTTGACACTGAGCTGTTCCCCCATCCATGAGACTCACTTCCCATGTATAAGCCTGTAGGATTCTCTGGTGTATGCTCTGAGAAACATAATTTGTTCTTCCATGGTCAGGTTCTCGGCTTCACCATCAAACAATCCTTCACGCCCATACAGCTCTGAGATGTACTTGGCCTGTTTACCATTTTTGAGTTCAACTGTTGTAATCTGTCTGTATGCAAACTCATCAGGATGAGTCCCTTCAAGTAACAAACTGAGCTCATTTTGTTTGAAGTTCTCAAGCCTCTTGTAGACTAACCCCTTTTTAATAATTCTGTTCTCTAACATCTTTTGGGGTGGTTGTTTAGTCTCATAGGCCTTCTTGAAATCTTTTACAATCTCCCAGGGTGATACTACAAGGACCACTGTGATCTCTTCATCTACGATCCTTTTGACTTGTCCCTTGTATCTCGAAGGAATGTCTTTCTTTACAATCCTGTGAGCCACCCTAGGATCAGGCCATACTCTCACCTTTTCCTTCTGATATTGAAATGTGGTGGCAAGGGTGTACAACCTCAGAGCTTCTTTCTTCATACTTATTATTGATGACGAAGCAGCATAAGTTTTGTCGATGCTTTTCAGTATTTCATCATCATGAAGCTTTTGCTGTTGTTCTTCTTCAATCTTTACTCTCACAGCTTCCATCTGTGAGGTGGGAGTGATGGGCATGGGTTTGGCTTTAGCCAATGTTAGGACTGCAGACAGAGGCAGCCTATCTTCTTCCACATCATCCTCTTCTTCTCTTCTTCTAGCCTCAACACCCTTCTCTTCTTCTTCTTGTGCATCATCGGCTGTTGGTTTAGATGGTAAGGGAGTTGGTTTTTGGGTTGTGGTTGTTTTGGAGAGGGAATGTTGATAGGTTGAGTTAGCATTTTGGAGGTGAGTGTTGCTTTTGAGTATTTGGCTAGCTCAGTCCTGCTCCCTGCTCCTGCTTCATTCAAAGCTTTGACTATTAACCCCTTAGTGTATGCCTCAGACGAACAGATCTTGGAGGTTATGGCAAAGATACTGTCCCTGGTCCATGATTTTACTTCAATCAATGATCTCCCAAGGTATTTGCTCATGAATCTGATCATGATCTCAAGTCTCTCTCTATCCATAGGTTGTACCTGGCCCATCTTTGTTGGATCTCTCGATCTCTAATCTTCTTATTTCAGAATCCAGCTTTTCAGTGTCAAAACCTTGCCTAAACAGCTGATCATGATATTGTCCATTGATCTGCTGTGTTCAGCATCAGCCTCTTTAACCATTTCGTTCAAGTCTCTCTTTCTCAGCACTCTTCTTTTTCTTGTATGTGACATGAAAATCTTTTTGACTTTCATGTACTTTTTCAATTTCAGCTCCCTTCTCAATCACATTCTCCTTCTCTTTTCGGCCTCATACACACAATCCTTCTCTTTTTCCACCTCTTTATCTTTCTCTTTCTCTCTCTCCTTCTCCATCCTCTTTCTTTAGCTTTCACTGCTGAACTCTCCCCCTTTTGGGTGCATTGGTGACAAGGGATTGAGTAGTAGAAAGTTGTTGGCGCAGTACATCCTCCACCAGAGATTGTAAGACAGTAGAAAGTCTCTCATCAATAGTTAATAACAAATTCGGTTAGCTGTGGTGTGATGAGAGATAGGGGATTTTGAGGGATAGCATCCATTTGCTCAGGGGGTTTTAGTCCTGAGAAATGGTGCCAGAAACAGAGGCAGGTGGCTGAGAATTTTTGTAGGGCTGTGTGTTTAAGGGACCTTCAGAGGAAGGTGCCATCTGTTGGGTTAATGTGGTGGCAGATGGTCTTTCTCCTTGAGAGAGTTGGTCAAGTAGTTTTTGCAGCCTACTGACTTCCTCCTCTAGGATTGTGTTCTGGACAAGAACATCATAAAAGAAGGCCAGTCATCATCAGCAGATGCTGAATCACCTGACCTCCTGCTTGTAGCAGGATGTACATGCACTGGGTGTAGACCAGTTGTAGCATGTGCCCCTTTGTCTTGGAACTGGGGACTTCCAGCCTCAGGACTTTTTCCATCATCAGCTGTTGCCTCTGGTGAGGTCTTAGGAATGTTACCAGCCTCAGTCTGATCATATGCGGATTCAGAAGAGGTGGCAGCCTCACCAGATGTTCTGGTCTCCATATCCACACCAGGAGATAGAACATTGAAACCCCAGTGCTATGGGTGTCAGTCAGAAGCATGGTGATCCTCGTCCTCAATAGCTGTGGTTCTCCCCTTTGTTGGTGGTTGTTGGGGAGGAGGAGTGGCATGCAGCTGAGTCAGCACGTTTGCAATGATAAGGGTGGGACTTTGGGGGGCGGTTGCATGGGGAGATAGGGTAAAAGCAGTGCACTGTGGCACTGGGGAGAATGGTGCTCTCAATGGCAATCTCCTCAAATGAGGAAGATCCCAGATTTGTGGGTACTCCTCTGTGGTTGCTGCAGGCTCCTTTTGAGAGGAATCCTGAGCGACTGTGGCTGGGAGAGTCCTTATATCCACTAGGGGGTTATAACCAGTGGATATAGCCTGCTTTTGTGTTGCAGGGGCATCCTCAGGGACTCATTTCCTGAGTAGCCTTTTTGGTTTTCTTTTTAGTGGGTTTGGTGGGGACTTTTGATTTGGAGGTGGTGGCTGGGGTTCCAGCTGTGTGGGTTTGCGCAGCTTGGCAGCCATTTTGAGTGATTGGTCAGAGTTGTGCCGGGAGTATACTTCAGGCAATACAGCCATAGCAGGGACTCCCAGGCCAACAAGTCCCTCAGCTTGAAGCTGGTTTTCAATTATGGCCATTATGAACCGAGGATAAATATCCAACGGTTAGCAGTTTGTTTTTGAGCCATATCCTTGAGCTCTAAAAATAGTAGCTCCGAAAAATTAAAGGTTGTTACTCAAGGATGGAGTACATTACCTGTTGCCAGCTTGTGGACATTTGATCCCATGATGAGGTCTTGGAGGCAAGGCACATTTACCATATGAAATATGAGACGTTCGGCATCTGGGAAATGTTTCTTCAGTAACGTAGATGCACTCAAGTCACCCTGGTATCCATGGTGGGCAAATGATTGATCTGTTGTGCCCTTTGGATAACCAGTTGGGAAAGTGGCATCATCCAGATTCAGGGTTTGACGAAGAGTTTCTGGAGTGATGACCACTTTTTGGCCATGGACAAACGATTGAAGAGACTCTGTGTCGTTCTCCTCAGAGACCAAAGTGACGTTTGTCAGAAGTGGTTAAGGGATGCGGCATATATGGTGGGATTTACCAGAAACGCCGTTTTGTAGGGTGATTGAACCATTAAATCAATGGCGTTGTGAAACTTGGTCCGTATGGCGATTTGATGAGATGTGCGACACAGTTGTGTCGTGGTTTTAGTTGCATGGTCGCCATTGATGAAGAGAGGCTAGAGAGTTTTTGAACATTAGGTTTGAGAAGAAAAGATAAAAACTCTGAAGGTGGGATAAGGTATTTAAAGGGTCGGGATAGAAATCGACTGAGGGTTTTGGTGTGAGTCATCAGTTGTTGAAACGACTGATGACGTGGTATTAACCGTCAGACGTTGAAACAGCTGATGTCTTGGATTTAGTCATCAGTAGTTATGAAACTACTGAAGACCATGGTTTTGACTTCAGATGTGTGAAAACAACTGATAACTTGGTATTAGTAATCAGTAGTTTCACAACTACTGAAGACATGGTTTTGTCATCAGTTGTTGTGAAACTACAGAAGACATGGTTTTGTCATCAGTTGTTCAGGATGAAACAGCAGTTGTAGAAACAACTGAAGAGAAAGTTCTCATCAATAGTTTTCGTCAATTCATAGCCTTTCAGTTGTTTCATACTGTCCTCAACACTTACTCATCAGCCTTTTAGCTGTTTTCAGTTGTTTCATAGGACATCAGTACTTATCTGTTTGTACTGATTTCAGTAGTTGTAACTACATCAGTAGTTGTAACTACATCAGTAGTTTAGAACAGATAAAGTACTTCAGTACTTGTGAGGCATTTAGCCTTCAGTAGTTATACAAACTACTGAGGGTGAAAGAACTCATCAGTACTTATATGTGACATGGTTACCAATGATCACCAGTACTATTACTGAGATCATCAGTAGTTGTCACTTATTCTAGCTGCAGCATACCAAGCCTTAACACCAGGTTGTGGAAAGTTGAACTATCCAAAGGCTTAGTAAAAATGTCTGCAAGCTCATCAGCACTAGGCACAAACATGGGATTAATTAGACCCTTTTCAAAACAATCTCTTATAAAATGATGTCTAATTTCTATATGTTGGTCCTAAAGTGCTGGACTGGATTTTTGACAATGCAAAGAGCTGAAGCACTATCCATTAATAACGGAGTCTTAGTCTTTGTAATGCCAAGTCCAAAAGTTGATTCTAAAGCCAGAGTACTTGGGATGTACAACTTGCAGCAGCAATGTACTCGGCTTCAACAGTGGATGTAGCAATAGATGTTTGTTTCTTACTCTGCCAAGAAATCAAACAGTTGCCTAGGAATTGACATCCACCAGAAGTTGATTTCCTGGTCAACTTACACCCTGCATAGTCACTATCAGAGAAAGCAACTAATTTACAAGAGTGCCCAGTGGAATACCATAAACCTAGAGATTGTGTACCTTGCAAATATCTAAAGATCCTCTTGACTGCAATCAGATGAGACTCTTTAGGTGCAGCCTGAAATCTAGCACAAACACATGTAGCAAACATAATATCTGGTCTAGAAGCTGTTAAATACATCAAGGACCCAATCATACATCTGTAAAGTGTTTCATCAACCACTTTACCTTTCTGATCTGTATCCAGTTGTGTGGTGCTGCACATGGGTGTAGAACAGGGCTTCCAGTTTTGTAAATCAAACTTTTCCAAAAGATCTTTTGTGTATTTGGACTGATGAATGAAAATTCCATCAGCCTTTTGTTTGATTTGCAAACCTAGAAAGAACTGAAATTCTCCCATGGCACTCATTTCAAACTTCTGTTGCATCAACTTTGTAAAAGCATCACACAACTGAGGATCAGAGGATGCAAAAATAATATCATCAACATAAATTTGAACAAGTAGATTATGCTGCCCAACTTTCTTAATGAATAAAGTCTTATCAATGGAGCCTATAGTGAAATCATATTCCAGAAGAAAGTTTGATAATGTCTCATACCAGGCTCTAGGAGCTTGTTTCAACCCATAAAGAGCCTATCAAGCTTATACACCCAATTAGGATGTTTATTGTCCTCAAAGCCTGGTGGTTGACATACATAAACCTCTTCTTTAATTTTCCCATACAAAAATGCACTTTTGACATCCATTGAAAAACTTTAAGTTTTTGATAAGCAGCATAAGCTAAAAACAATCGAATTGCTTCCAGTCTGGCTACAGGGGCAAGGGTTTCATCATAATCAATACCTTCTTCTTGTGCAAACCCTGAACAACTAGTCTGGCCTTGTTCTTAACAATAAGCCCATTTTCATCAGTTTTGTTCCTAAACACCCATTTAGTGCCTATTGCACACTTACCTGGAGGTAGAGGAACCAGTTCCCACACTTGCTGTTTCTTGAACTGAAGAAGCTCAAGCTGCATGGCATCAACCCATCCATTGTCCTTTAAAGCAATGTGATAATTCTTTGGCTCTTGCTGACTGATGAAGAGAGCATAGAAGCAGAAAGTTGACAATTGACTTCTTGTTGATACGCCAGTAGTGATATAACCAATGATTTTAGACATAGGGTGATTCTTCAGATCTTGATACACAATGAGATCTGTGCAAGTGTTTGCAGTAGGTTCAGCAGCAACAGATGGTGATGGTGAATCATTTCCTTGAAACCAATTAGTGGATGGTAATTCAAAGGAGGTTGAATTTGAAGAAATCTCATCAGCATTTGTTGTGGATGGTGCTACTGGAGCTACAGGAACATCACGTCTAGCTGAATCAGGCAGTTGATCACTAAACCTGAATAGGTGAGTACTGCTATCATCATCATCATCACCAGCAGTACCACCAGGTGGTGAACTGTTGACAGGAGCAATAGCAGGAGTTTGATAAGGAACATATTGCAGTATGTCCAAATCAAATAGCTCCACATGGCTTTGTGGAATCTTGTCCTTAGGAGATTCATTAAACTTACATGTAGAGTCTCTTCAACCACCTTGTTTTGCAGTTGAAGACTCTGTTGCTTGCAAGTTGATGAATAACCAACAAAGTACCCTGCATCCACCTTAGGATCAAATTTTTGGAGTTGATCCCGTGTGTTGAGAATGAAACAAGGACACCCAAATGCTCTGAAGAATGAAATTAGAGGGGCCAAATGATGAAGAACTTCATATGGGGTCTTCATCAACCTCTGATTTACTAGAACTCTATTCTGTACATAGCAAGCTGTATTGACAGCATCATCCCAAAAAGTCATTGGCAGTCCAGAATCAGCCAACATGGACCTTGCAGCTTCAATAAGGGTCCTGTTCTTTCTCTCCACTACTCCATTTTGCTCAGGAGTTCTTGGGATGCTATACTGCCTCTTGATTCCCTTTGATAAGTAAAACTCATCAAGTGTGTGGTTTCTAAATTCAGTACCATTATCACTCCTCACATACTTAACTAGTAGGGAATACTGCTTCTCAACGTGTAACACAAAGTTCATAATGGACTGTGCAGCCTCATCCTTTGAATGCAAGAAGAAAGTCCATACAAATCTGGAGTAATCATCCACAATTACCAGATAGTATTTCTTCTTAGCCATACTCATCATTTCACAGGACCAAAGAGATCCATGTGAAGAAGCTGTAAGCAGGCAGTGGACTTAGGTTCTTTATGGAGGGAAATGAAGCATTGTGTTGTTTTCCTTTTAAACAGGCAGTGCAGTTATCTTCACACTTGAACTCCTTCATTGGCATTTCTTACTAAACCATGGTTTATCAGCTGATTCATGTTTTTGAGATTAACATGACCCAGCCTTCTATGCCATAGAATACATCTTGGGGGGGAAGCCTTGGAAAATAGGCAAGGATGGTCTTTGAGATCTATTTTCTTGGAAAGATCTAAGGCATACACTCTTCCTGTCCTGTTGGCCTTTAGGAGAGTGTGTTCATCCAACACCTTATCAATCAAATTTAGAACTTTGGATGACAGAATCCGATAGTTCTGACTGGTGAAAAGAGCAACATGGCCTTTGTCACACATTTGACTGACACTCAAGAGGTTGTACTTGAGATTTTCCACATGGTTAACATCATCAAACTTTATATACCCATTGGAAACAAAGCCTTTGCCAATGATGAACCTTTTGCATCATTGCCAAATGACACAAACCCCTTCCTTCCTTGAGAGTAGTCATTAAGAAGTGATCTGTTTCCTGTCATATGCATGGATCCTCCACTGTCTACATACCAGATGCCTTTGAGGTATGTTGAAGAACCCTGCAAGATACAACAAATTAGTTAGATTTTGAGACCCAAACCTTTTTGGTCTTGGGCCTGTTCTCATCACCAGATGGTAAACTAACATGTTTGTTGGAAACAACAGCCTGGGAGGAAGAAGTGGTGAAGAAAAGGAATCCTTAGGCTTGGACCTCCTTTTCTGTGGTTTCAACATAGGAACATCTAATTGGTTAACTCTTCCTAATAGATGTTGAACCATCATAACCAGCTGTGTCTGATTTTGGGATAAGGCTTTCAGCTCTTCAGACACATTGGCATTGGAGTTTGATAAGTTCCTATGTTGCACCTTCTTCTTTTGAGCAATCTCAGCTGTTACCTGTTGTCCCTTCCTTTTTGGATTTCTGTTGGATTTGAGGGTTACAGGATTTGATGTTGTTGGCAAATGTGGCTCCAAACTCAGTTTTCATTTTAGCCATTTTCTCTTGAATTCTTCTTTATGTTTGAGTTTGGATCCCCTTTTGTACCAACAATCATCTGTAAGATGATTGAACGAATCCACATACTTCACATGGTTTCTTCTTCATCTTATGATGATCATCAACTAAAGAGGATGAACTACTGAAGACTTGCTCTTCAGTACTTTAGAAGCATTATTTGCTTTCTGACTTCCTCTTTAGTAGTCTTCAAACTCTTTCTACTGATAGTTTTCTTCTCTTCAGTGCTGTCATTAGTTGGAGTTTGAACTTCAGGTGTTAAATCTTGCTCTCCATTCCTTTCAGGACTTTCAGAAATAACTCTTGAGTTGATCATCTCCTTTATCATGTGAGTGTCAGCAGTAGAACCATCAATATCAGCTGATGGGTTCTGAGAAGGCTTAGTGCTGACTTCAACTTTTGATGATGCTCTATCAAAAGGTGAATCACATGATGAGGTGGATTGGTTATTGCTTTCTCTATCAGATTTCACTTCTGCTCTTGAAGCAAAATCTGTAGGAGGAGCAGTGTGATTGTAACCAATACCAAACTTCACATTGGAAGCAGATTGCTTACTAAGAAGCATTTCGAAACCTTTGCATGATTGTACCCATCGATCACACTCTACCTGGGTGACTGCAAGGGTTTCTTTAGATTTCTGTGGTCATCCAGAATAACCTCTAGCTTAGCCTTTTCATCATTTAGTTGGCATTTAAGCTTATAAATCTCATCATTTTTACAATTAAGAGCAGACTCAAACTCAGCTTTTCTTTTGGAAATGGTTTTCTCAAGCTCAAGTTTTTGATTTATTAAGCTACATTTGCCTCTCTAATTGAGACAAAGGCAGCAATGCATGATTCAGAACATAACTTGGCTTTAGCCTCTGAAGATACCTGAGTTACCTGTGAAGATGATGCATTTGAGCAGGAACCCTCAGTAGACTCCAGGGCCATGAGAGCCAGATTCCCAAAAGGACTGTCACCACCATGTTGACCAGCACCTGTGAACAGTTGTTCATGACCAGACATGTCATCCGGTAAACTGCTCCAGTCAACACCTCCAGGGGTGAAGAAGATGTGTTGTTGAGGTTGAGGAGGTTGATGAGATTGAGATGGTTGAGGTTTGGTAGTGCATGAGGTTGTGGTACTATAGGAACTTGAACTTGATTTGACTGTGGCATGTAATAACAAGGGTAAGGATATGGCATTTGACCCTGAGGAACAAAATATGCAGGAGATTGTGGTTGAGAATGATGACTAGAATTGACAGGAATGTTGCCCTCTGTGTTGTTGACTATTGCCAGGGAATGTCACAAAAGGTGCAGAGGAATTAGATCCAGATGATCTGCATTCTCTAGCAAAGTGTCCAAGCTGTGGCATTTGTGACACTTCAACTTACTCTTGTCAAAACCAACTTTGGTTTTGCTAGAGAGTCCTGGGAACTTTCTTCCAGTTCTTTTGTAGAACTTCTGAGATCTGATATTTATCAAGGCCATTTGGCTCAAAATATCCATCTCTTCTAAGTCATCATCAACAATCCCCGTGAGATCATCCATGATGAAGCATAGATTGTCATTATTACATCTAGTAAACTGACTATCAACACTCACAAATGCAGAATCAGAAGTGTTTGAAGAGAAGTCAATATGCTCATCATACTGGCATTCAGATGAAGCATATTCTAACTCATGACCAACCAAGGCAGTGTTGCCTGGTACAAAGTCTTCAGTGAGCTTTCCAAGTGAAGACAGTTTTCGTTTCTGTTCTATCTCTCTCTCAAATGGGAGCAATTTCCCATGGAGTTGGGTGAGAGATAGTTTGTCCAAATTTGCACTGGAGCGTAGGATAATAGTGTATGTGTCCCATCTCTCAGGAAGTGATCTGAGAAATCTGTTATTCATCTGGCTATTGGTGTACTCATGTTTGACCATTTTTAATTCAGAGATCAAACAAGAGAACCGCTCGAACTGTTGAGTCAGTGTCTCACCCTTCCTATGAGAGAATGTCTCATATTGTTGGGCAAGGATTTCTCTATTATTTGCCAAGACCTCATCTGTTCCTCCAAATTGTTCTTTCAAGGCATTCCAGAGGTCATGGGTAGTTTCATGATGCATTAGCCCAGAATAGATTTCATTAGGCAGTGCCATGGCCAGAATTCCATGGGCTTTTGCATCAATCTCAAACAACTTCTTATCCTCATCTGAGTATTGCTCCCTCCTCTTCGGAACCATTTGATTGGTTTCCGGGTTATTCACCATAGGCTTGTGTGGACCATGTACCACTGATGTCCAACAACCTGCGCTGTTAACAGACAGGTGATGGAGCATTCGTCGTTGCCATATGTTATACTCATTCCTAACCAGCATTGGAGGCTTGGTTGAGGAACCAGTATTGTGAGGATCATTGGAAGGAGTAGTCATTTTGAGTCCAAATAAAATTTAATTCAAGCTTTTAAACGTTTTTATAACGACCACAACAGACTCAATGAAAACCAAGAGAAAATCTCAGGATGAATGACCAGAAAACACAGAAAATTCAATCTCTATAACCGTTTCTTGCAAAACACAAAAATGATAATTTAGTTAAACTTGGATCTTGAATAGCAGTTTCAATGATCAATTATTAGATCGATCAATGATTAACCAGCTCTCATACCATTTGTGAGGATCATTGATCGCAAGTTTGATGTAATTGAGCGTAGCACAGCGGAATAAGAACAAGAATTAGACAAATTGTAGCAAGAGTTTGATACTTGTATGCATTAAGATCAAATACGGTTATAACGAGAGAATATATTTCTGTAACAAGGAATGTTTCAATAATATCAAATATTTCTGATCAAATCATTCATTCATTACAATAGGTTGACACTCCTTATATAGAGTGCAATCACTGCTGTTATCACGGGTAAGTGACAACTGGCAGATCTATTACAAAAATAACTAACTCTTAACAAACTACTGAAATGTTCACAACTACTAAGAACATATCAGAGTGTTAAGTACAAAATAAGAAACTACTAATAAGAAACTACTGAAACTACGACGACTGAAGAACAAGCTCTTCAGTCGTTTTACAAAACTACTGATAAATATAAAACTACTGAAAGGTAAACCGTCACAACTACTGAAGGAGACCTCTTCAGCTGTTGTGACAATGTTGATACTTTGGTCTTCAGCACTTGTGTCTTCAGACTTTGTCTTCAGCACTTGTGTCTTCAGACTTTGTCTTCAGCACTTGTGTCTTCAGACTTTGTCTTCAGCACTTGTGTCTTCAGACTTTGTAATCAGCTGTTGTCTTCAGCTGTTGTGGTCTTCAGTAGTTGTTGTGACGTCTGTGGGACTTAAAGGTTTTTCTGATCCGGCTCATTGGTTCTTTTGGTCCAACACACCATCATTGAAGGTTCACCAAACACACAGCCAATACACTTAACTAAGCCACCGGCCACTGCTTTTGGCACCACCTCTCGGGGACAGAACCCCTCTGAGCAGATGGTTGCAACCTTTCAAAGCTCCTTACCTCTCATCACTCCCATCATCACTGAGATAGTATATAAAGCCATTGATGAGAGGATATCCTCAAATCTCCAAACACTCCTTGATGATGTTGTTCACAAGTCACTTTCTGCCTTTTAAGCCCCTGATCCCAATGCACCAAAAAAAGGGAGACTACTAAGTCTAAGGAAGTGAAAGAAAGGAAAAGTAAGAGAGTAGAAGATGAGAAAGAACCAGAAAAAGAAAAGGAGTTGGAGAAAGAACAAGAACTGATCTCAGAGAAACAGCTGATCACAGTGCAAGAGCTGAGCACAGACAAAGAGCAGAAAGATCAGCTGATCACTTACAAAAGGAAGAGAAGTGCTGAGTCAAAGTCTGATGGAGAAAAGTCCTTAGAAGATCTAGTCAAAGAAGCTGATGAAGCTCACAACAGATCTATGGACAAAATAATAGATCAGCTCTTCAGATAGGGTCATGACACAGCCACCTTATATGTTGAGATCAGAAGGCTGGAGATAAATGAAATTCAAGCAAGATGGGCTAGTTATAGTGTGATGGATAGGGAAAGGTTGGAGATTATGATTAGGTTTATTGCCAAATATCTAGGAAGATCATTGATAGAGATGAAGTCTTGGTCCAGAGATAGTATCTTGGAGATAACCAAGAAAATATGTTATGCTAGAAGCTACAACAAAGGGTTGATCATCGAAGCACTGGATGAAGCAGGTGCTGGGAAGAGAACTGAGATGGCAAAGCTCTCAAAAGCCAAACTCACCACTAAATTGCTAGATCAGCCTTCTCATACTCCCACTCAAAAACAACCCTCAAAGTAATCATCTCTAAAATCTGCAAATTCTATCCCTAAACCAAAACCACCCACAAATCAACCCAAAAAACCAATTTCATTACCCCAAAAACCATCTCAAACCACACCCAGTGATACACCCAGAAGGAGGAGAAGGGTGTTGAGGATAGAAGAAGAAGAAGAAGAAGAAGAGGATGAGAATGAAGACAGTCTGCCAATCTCTGTTGTTCTCAAACTTAAAACACCTGAGCCCAGAAGTCAACAGATGATCACACCTGACTTGCAAATGCAAATGGTGAAAGTGAAGATTGAAGAAGTAGAACAGCAGAAGAAGAATGATGAGCAATTTCTCAAAATGGTTGACAAGGACTTCCCTCAATCCTCATCCATTCAAGCAATGAAGAAACAAGCTCTGAGGTTGTACACTCTTAGGCATACATTCCAACATCAAAGAGAAAGAATGAGGATTTGGCCAGACCCCAGGGTAGTTTCCAGAATTCCCAAGAAGAACATACGAAGTAGATATCATGGCCAAGTGAAAAAGACTTTGAATGCTGCAATTAAGTTGGCCATGGTAGTCTCACCCTGGGAGATTATAGAAGAATTCAAGAGAGCACACAACTCAAAGACAACCCCTCAATCTCTACATGAGAACAAAATGATCAAGAAGGGGCTATTATACAAGGGACTTGAAGATCTTCAAAAGAGTGAACTCCAGTTGTTGCTAGAAGGCTCTCATCCAGATGAATTCGCATATAGAGAGATCACAACTGTTGAGTTGAAGAATGGGAAGACAGTAAGGTATCTATCTGAATATTATGGCCCTGAGTTCTTCTTTGAGGGAGAAGCAAAAGAACTCACCAAGGGAGACAAGTTTTTTCTCCTTGAGGCTTGTGCAAGAGAGTCTTACAGGTTCATCAATGGGAATTAGGTTTCATGGTTGGGACAAGACTCTGTGTCTAGTTTCCCCAGACAGAGTTCCCTTCCACACTTAGCCAATCAAAAGATCAGAAACCTTTTCCCGGCTTGTGCTTACATGATTACCTCTGAAGCTGATCAAGAGGGTGTTTCTACCAAAGAATAAGTGGGATCATCAATAAACTTAGAGGTTTTGGCTGCATTGGTTCAGGGGGAGTTTATTGGACCAAAAGAAACCAATAAGCCTGATCAGAAAAACCTCCAAGTCCCACAGACATTACAATTGCTTAATTAGATCACAACAGCTGAAGACATCACTGATTACATGGTCTGAAGACAAAGTCTGAAGACAAGATCTGAAGATTTCTACTGAAGCGAAAGTCTGAAGGTAAAGTACTAAAGACAAAGTCTGAAAGTAAAATACTGAAGACAAAGTCTGAAAGTGAAGTATTGAAGACAAAGTCTGAAGCTATCAGCTGAGGATAATGTCTGAAATAAAAGTATGAAGAACAAGGATTGAAGACAAAGACTGAAGACCAGAGTGATCAGTAGTTGTCACAACGGCTGAAGTTATTAACTTCAGTAGTTGTCACAACAGCTGAAGTTATTAACTTCAGTAGTTGTGATGGTTTTCCTTTTCAGTACTTGTAATTTACCTTTCAGTATTTTATAGTTTCAGTAGTTTTAGTTCAGTAGTTTTATGTTCTTGTACTTAGCATTCTCTGAGATGTGATCAGTTGTTGAGAACATTCTCAGTAGTTTGCATAGTTTCAGTTGTTTGTATAATTCTGTTAGATGTCACTATCAAGTGACATGAGCAGACGTCACATTCCTTATATAAGTAATGTTGACCTAATTGTAACGCGTGACTTTCAGCCACCACGAAAGCATTTGA
Organism: Flaveria trinervia; assembly: GCA_025506515.1. Lineage (NCBI taxonomy): Eukaryota > Viridiplantae > Streptophyta > Magnoliopsida > Asterales > Asteraceae > Flaveria > Flaveria trinervia. The sequence continues at coordinate 50,090,172 of CM046445.1, forward strand.
ATGAAATATTCCTTTTGCAGAATTCTCTCTCTCTCTCTATAACCGTGTACTATTCCATTGAATATCATTGATTTCTAGCTAAATTGTCTAATTCATTGTTCGAATTCCGCTGAAATCTACTCTAATTAATCAAACTTAAATCACTGATCCTAACATCATCATCATCACTATCGCTGTTGGGTTTGTTGGACCATAATCATTGTAGTTTAACCATTTAGACATGAAAAACACAGCGGAAACATAACTTAATTTAATGATTTATAAGCTGAAATATTAGGCCATTTTATGTCAACAAAAACCCAAGATTATAAGGATCATATATATGTGAAATAACTAGCAAACAAGTAAACAATAACAACCATGGAACTACCTTCCAAAGCTGCCCAAAACGTTGGATGAAACACCTTCCAAAAGGACTGCCCAAAACGTTTGATATGGAGAAGGAGATGAAGTCTTGAACGACCAAGACACCAAAGAAGATGTCCTCAAGCTTGTATACCCACAAGCCTCAAGCAAAAAACTTGGTTGCTAGGATTTTGACACCAAGAAACGCAAGATTTCAGCTGCAGAAAACACCTTTTCAGCTTTGTGTATTCTTCTTGGATGAGAGAAAATATGAATCTTGCATGTATGTGAGAGAGTGTAAAAGGATGGAGTATAGAACTAGTAAATGTATCCTTTTGTTTCCAAGTAAAAAAAGGCCAGGAGAACTCCTTTGGGGCGGCCGAAATTTTCTTTTTAAAATGGGTTTCCCTCCCATTTTGATACTTAATTAATATTCACTAGTTATAATATGAGTTATATAATTAACCATTTTAATTATATAACTTATACATACATTCATTATTTAATCTTACTTAACCAACTTAAATAACATTACAAATAATGTCCATGAACAAAATATCCTTATAAGTTGTTCTATCTCACATACAATTTATTTAGAAAAACCCATTTTCTAAATTGGTGTAAGTATTTAATTGCATGATCATATCATCAATTAAATATAAATTGGCATTTGCTAAGCTTGTTATTGGGTATGACCCGACTTGGATCATCACGTACTAACCACGTCAATGTTCTATGTGCCTTGGGCATGAATCCAACGATCGCCATCCTCATCATCATCATCATCTCCTTTCTATGATCTTGAGGGGCTCATCTTTTGATCCCCTTAATTTTAGCATGATAGTCTTGTTAGATGCCTCCAACTCCTCTATTCTCTTTCCTAAATGGTCATTTTCCTCTTGGAGTTAGGCAATTTGCTAAGCTTGCTGTGAGATCTGTTGTGCTTGGGTAGCATTTAGCTCCATAAGATGTCATAGTTAGGCAGTCTTCTCTTCATCAGTAGCCAACAGCTATAGCACCATACGATTAAGTGCTGACAGCTGTTCCTTTACCCCAATAGGGGCTAGATATGGTCCTGTTGTGAATGCCGGGTGGGATGATGGTCCGGCATGGTGGCTGGTGGTGGTAGTGGTGGATGTGGTGAATATGGGTGGTCGTATATGAGTGGGTGGGGAAGGGTAGGCTGTAGTGGTGGTGGTAGGAGTGAGGTAGTGATAGATGGTGTGGTAGTGGTGGTGGTGGTGGTAGCTGTGGTAGATGTGGATGTTATGGTGGTAGTTGTAGTGGTAGCAGTGGTAGGGGGAGTAGATGTAGTCAATGTGAACCTTGGTCTCTTCCTCTTCTTGCCATAGGGTCAGGCCATCCTCTTTCTCCTCGAGCCCTTGGACATAGTGGCTCCCCCTTGGCTACTAGGTTGGTCTAGGGTGTAAGATGGATGAGTAGCAGCTTCCCCAAACTCACCCTGGCGTCCACCTACCGCCTAATCCCTCTCTCAGTGGCGACAACCCTGCTGCCCACCATCCGAACTAAAGGCTCCTCGTCATCCTCTTCCTCCTCATCAGGATAGAAGTCCCGATGGGATCCTGCTATATCAGCTCCTCCATCACCACTGTCATCATCATGGTGGAGATGTAGCATCTGTGGTAGTGGCCCTAGGTGGGTGGGACCAGCATCTCCACCATCACCACTATCATTGTCATCAGAGTCATCAGATGGGAGCACAATCAGCTCAGTATCTGAGTCATATCATCATGACACCACTTCCTCTTCGTTGGCGCCACGTAGTCCTCTCGGGCCAAATGCCCAAACAACCTCCTAACCGGGGGCTTCACCTGCTTCCCCTGGTAAACCCTCATCCTTCCTAGGGTGGTATCATCCATCACCTCTAGTGTCACTTCATCCTCTCTCTCCTTGGGCAGCAAAGAAGCTTCTGGTCGATGATCATCTGTATGAATCGTGGGTACATGTAGAAGCCTTCCTTGACTTTGGCCTCTATGTTCTCCACCAAGTAGGTGAAGATCATCCTCGAAAAGCTGAATGGATGATTCAGAACCAGAGCCACATAGGCATTCTGGATCTGATTAGAAAGCTCATCAGATCTGCCCTTCCTTGATGCTATACACCTTAGCAGCACATGGGCTAAGTATTTGAACTGGGGTCACAAGTTGCTCTTGTTGAGCACCCCTGTGTTGATGTCCCCCAAATACTTAGCCGGAAGAATACATCCACAAATTGTCAACGGATGGAGTCTGGTAGGGCATTCGCTATCGTCTCCCAACTCTAAGACTGTCCTTAGGTCCTCCTCACTGATGTCAATATCCTGACCAAAGATGGAACTCCGAATCCGGTGAGGCTCTGAGGACCTATCTACAACAGCGCCTTCCCAGATGGCCTGCTGTATCGACCTGTATAGGGTGCACGGAGTGGAGATAGCTCTGAAATCTTCAATATCCTTAGAAATGAAATAATGCCAGCGAACTCAGACGCATTCCAGAATGTCAAGTCAAGAGGAACACATATGTTGTGCTTTGTGCTCATCTTCCACCGACTCGCCATGTGCTGTAACACATAGATAGACATTAGAGTGTGTGTAACTGAATGACATTTGAATATATTGGACTTGAATTCTTCTGTTCTGTCGTGCGAATGGAAAATACGACTGAGTCTGAGTCGTGCGATTGACCTCATTCGTGCGATTGAGCAAGTGACTAGGTTTAGTTGTATGTTGTCCCATGCGGTTCACACAGTTGTGCGATTGAAATCAAAGGCATGGTACAGTTGTCCGATTGTGCCATTCGCCCAGCTCATCCGTGCAATTGACCTCATTTGTGCGACTAAGCAAGCGACTGGGCTTAGTCGTATGTTGTCCCATGCGGTTCACACAGTCGTGCGACTGAACTCAAACGCATGGTACAGTCGTGCGATTGTGCCATTTTCCCAACTCAGTCGTGCAATTGAAGTTCATCCGTAAGTCCAATCGCATAACAGTCTGTGTTTTCATTTAAATTCAAATTTTGAGCAAAACTAGATGTTAGACGTGTGGTTTAGCTCATTAGACTCGCAGTCACTCCAATTAACATCTAACACATTTTATGTTAGTGATTTACTTAGTTTTAAGGTTTATTTTGTGTACTAAGTTTCGGTTCTTATTAGGGCTCAAATTCGTTGATTTAAGGCACAATTTGAGGTTCCTTTAAGTGAATAACGCCGCATATTACCTGTATAATCACGAGAGATCGATAGAAGCAACAGTAATCAGTCTATAACACTCAAACAAGATTTTGGTAGTGTAACGATACAATCATGTGATTTGGGGGCGATTTGAAGGTGATGAGTGACTACAACCGACTCCCCCTCTATTTATACAAGGGTTTCCTCCAGTCGTGTGACTGAACCTATTCGCACTCTTGAGTCGTGCGATTGTGGCTTAGTCGTGCGACTGGCACAGTTGTTGACCTTTAGTCGTGCGACTAGGTTTCAGTCCTGCGACTATCTCATTTGGTCACCTCCATTCGTACCATTGGTCATTCTGATGATCCAATCGTATGGATTGACCGATTCTTATGGTCTAATCGCACGTCTGGTCCATACGTGTGGGTTAGACGTGCGATTGGGCACATACGTATGGTCCAATCGTGCGACTAGTCCATACTCATGGTCCAGTCTTACGAATGGCTCAAACTTATGAGTTTGACGTTATGACCATTCATACACATAGCCCTTTTACTTATTGATAAGGCATTTTGACCATTGATCATCTCAGACATGACCATTTTAATTTGGAAACCTATTGATCTCCTCAGAAGTGATATGTTTTTCAATAACAACTTTGTCATCTCAGACGTGACTGTTTTACATTTGAAAACCCCATTGATCACCTCAAACGTGACCTTTTAGTGAGTGAATCTCAGATTGACTTCCGATGCGTAGTCCGACATTTACCTACTAAATTAACTGAATTTAACTAATTTAAACAACTAGACATAAAACAAAGCTAAAAACATATTTTTGTAATTTTGTGTGACGTTGAAATCCTAAGATATGTATCTACTAGATTTTTATTCCTGGACAGTATAGCGTCAAGTTACTTTGATCATAACTGGAGCGATTCATTATGGAATCATATAGGTTTATGAAATCATTTGGGACATTTTACCAAAGCCTTTTGATGCTAGATTCTGGTTTTTTATCGAGATTCATTAGCAAGTTTAGGAAATCATACCAGAGCTACAAGATGCACATAGTGATTTTGACTTCAAAGAGTTCCAGCTCACGATGATTGTCAGTGTACTTGTCTTCTTAAATCCATACACAGATTTTTGACACACATTAGTGATGATTTAAGGTCAATTATTTCAACAAGCATTTGTGGATCCACTGTTTATATGATAATGAACGTTCCTCGGGAGATTTTTTGAGCAGTCTACGGGTATTATACAAGAATAAACTATTCTAGAGCATTCAAAGAGATGCTAAGCCCCAGGTCAGTGCCACCGCACAATAGAGAGGTGCAAAAAACAATGAATTCTAGAATATTTAGGTTATCCTTATTCTCAGGTTAGTGCCACCGCACAGTAAAGAGGCACACAACCTATCTTCTTGTTTGAGCAATTATATTCTTTTTGCACAGATCGCATCAACAACATAGGTTATTAGCTTCATTGCTTTGTGCATTTTTCATGTGCTTTGCTCATTTTTATGGTTGTCCGTAGACATTTGTGGCGTTTATTTTGCTCCTCACCCTTTATTGGAACTTCGTTGATTGTGTTAACCAGGGATAAGATGATAACCCATAGCTTGTTGAACAACTTAGTTTGAGCTTGAAATCAAGAATTAGGTCTAATCATCTATTGTGTTGAATCTACCAACACATCATGTAGTGGTCTAGCAACCTCTAGGTCTACTTTCTCCGTGTTACCTTAGTAGCAGCTAGTTTTACTATCATTTTTCCTTTTATGTTGTCACACCCCCGCTAAAAGCGGAAACACGGGGATGTAACAAGACGGGAATCGTCATAACACATGGTAAGCGATAGAGATGCAATAATAATAATGATGACAAGCGTGTCATGACAACACCCGACAACAAGGGGACTTGTGTCGTGCTTAGTCAGTATTCACGACAACATAGCCATAAGCATAAATATGATATGAGATAAACATAGATAATAACATTGTATGCAATTCCCACAACCCGAGAACAAGTTACAAAGTGTAATGTTGTTTGAAACAGATACAACAAATTGTTTTTAAAATGACAAGTTTAGCCCGGAAATACATCCTAGGGTCTCCACTAAGGCATCACACCTAGAACCTTAGCTAGCATGATCACCTGAAAAGATATGCTCAAAATGGTCAACAAAATTATTGGTGAGCTTGCAGGTTTAAAAGTAAATAAGTAATGTTGCAGTATAAAGTTGTTGAAGAATACCGTGCATACAGTTATAAGCAAGCAAAATCACATGACAAGAGCTTTACAACCAAACTAACGACGTACACAAAGAATCTTGTCAGAATATATTCACCCAAGGCCCGTTCTTGGGTTTTTTTTGTACTAACTAGTATACCAACACAAGGGTGGGGGTGTCAACCCAGTAGTACTACCAATACCTATCCGTCGGTTCCCACACTGGAATTAAATGGTTGTAAGAAAGAACCACAAAGCAGACTCAAGCATGTTTCAGATAAATACCCACAACATACTTTTCCCCATGTTTGTGAATGTTTGTAAAGTAGTATAAGCATAAAAGGGGCCACGAGACTCACATGTTAAGTGGTAAGTATGAATGATCAAGATTCCTAACAGTTGAATGCAATGAACAGTCAAACACCTATTGACAGTTATTGTTAAGCATTAATGACATGTATAAAGCGTATAGTAATGTTTGGTTGGTTCTGGTTGTATCGGTTCGGTCGTGGGTAGCACACCATAAGCAGGCACACGTATCGGATTTTATGTAGATCCAAGTACTAAGAGTAGTCGTCATTGCTTATGACATCCGTGTAAAGATCTCATTGTTATGAAAGTTAGCTTGTTAAGTATTTGTAGTTCGAAATGGGTTGTCGATACTTGTAAAATGTTAGGTTGATTTCAATTGAAATAGTATGTGCATGTTGATAGCGTTGACTTTAATCTTTGTGGTCAAGCAATGACATTTTTACTGATGTTACCTTATCATCATCAGACGCTTAAGAGGAAATTCACACTCAACATCATCAGTCACACAACAGGACCGGACGCTCGACTCAACGCTCCATTCGTACGAATCAACCTTCAATCGTACAAATCAGCTTCGTTGGCGTGATTGAACCTTCATTCGTACGACTGGCATTCCGTCGTACCACACAACACTCAAGCGCACGACTTAATCTCCATACGCACGAATCAACATTCATTCGTACGAATCAGCTTCATTCGTACGACTGAACCTTCATTCGTATGATTGGCCTTCAGTCGTGCGATACACGCACAGTCGCATGCATTCATTCACCCGCATTGACTCAATCACACACACTCTCATCCGCATTGACTTAATCACATGCACATTCATTCGATCGCACAACTCAATCGCATGACATCCCTAGTCGCACGATTCAGTCACCCGAAAGACACAATCACATTACTCAGTCGCACGACTCACCCAGTCGCACGGCTCAGTCGCATGACAGACCCAGTCACCTGAACTGTAGGTTCGCGACTGCTCAAGTGCAGAGCAGCCTTCGGCTACCCAAGCACAGGTTTTACATAATAAGGACTTCCAGAATCACACAACAAACACACACAAACAAGAAGCACACGCAGAAAGTCATCACACGCACCCACACGACCTCTTGTGTTCGAGTTGACCCGAACACCCGAAACCCTAGAAATGGACAGCAGTAAAACGAGTAAGAAATGGACAACCAAGGTCGTCTACCTGCAAGGATGGAGTAGACTAAGTTGTAGGTGAAGTCTAGACGATGAAAACATGACCAAACGGGGTGTTTTTGGTGCTAAGATGAAGATGTGAAGTGGATAAGAAGATGATGAAGAAGAAATGGAGAGAATGAAGAAAATGGCTGGGAATGGGGTTTTTATACCCACCCCAGGTTTGCAAAATGTCAATTTTAGTCCCTGCACTTAGCCCCCGAGTTTCCAAAATGTCAAGTTCACAAAGGAAGTACAGGCACAAGGGTAAATAAGCAGACATGATTCCTTAAAGCAGGAGTTCGTGAAGAAGAGGAAGAATAAATAAAATAATTCTTTGCTTAATTATGTCGTTCCACGGACCTTAAGGTGACGGATGTCACATATGTTGCTTAGATACTCAGATGTATGCTTTGAATTTTACATCTTAATCAATACATTCTTTTAAAGTCCCAAACTCTTTGTTGTTGTGTACTATCATTTTTCATAAATACTGAAACAGTATCACAGATGCGATCTCATTTCTATTAGCTAGACTGTCCTCCTCCCTAGTTTTCTTATGTACTGAAATTAAAACAACTAATTTAATACTAATTGAACTTATTCTCCCCTAAAATTCTAAAACCAAAAATGTTTTTACGATTAGATTTTAAATAGGAGAAGAATAAAATAAAATAAAATAAAATAAAATAAAATAAAATAAAATAAAATAAAATAAAAATAAGTCTAATCGTCAGACTATGTACTGTCATCATCTAGAATCACTTCACTTTTTTAACGTCGTTGACCTCTAATAGATATAAAATATTGGTTATCAAAAGCCTTTGTGTAGAGGTCAACGCGTTGAAATTCTGTATTAATGTTAACAACATCGATTAAATTCTTTTCAAAATAATCACGTATAAAGTGATATTTAATTCCAATGTGTTTGGTCTTAGGATGTTGGATCGGATTTTTAGTTACAGCTATAGCAACAGAATTATCAACAAATATAGGAGTGTTAGAGAATTTCAAACTGTAGTCCCGCATTTGCAATTGAATCCAGATGATTTGTGAACAACAACAATGTTGACTGTAAACATTTGTGACTGTAGCAAATGCAAAAGGCTAATTGTTTGACTTTTGCTCATCCGCATTTGTTTACTGTAGAAAATGTGGAAGGTTCATTTGTTTGACATTTGGTCATCCGCATTTGTTGACTGTAGCAAATGCGCAAGGTTAATTGTTTGACTTTTGGTCATCTTCATTTGTTGACTATAGCAAATGCGCAAGGTTAATTTGTTTGACTTTTGGTCATCCGCATTTGTTGACTGTAGCAAATGCGGAAGACAATCTTCTGACATTGACAGTCCGCATTTGGCTTCTTTTGGTCATCTGTATTTGTTACTGTAGCAGATGCGGAGGACAAATTTTTGACTAACTATCCACATTTCACTACTGTTGCAAATGTGAAACATTTGTTTCTTAATTTTTTATTCTTTCCGTATTTGTGTACTGTTGCAAATGCGGAAGTTAAACTTGAAACCTTTGCTTGTATGCATTTGTGTTGTAGTAAATGCAGAAGAATAACTTGTGTGTGTTCTTCAGCACTGTAACAAATGCGGTAGAGTTGCTTGTTTTATGCTATCCGTATTTATACACAGTAGGAAATGCAATAGAACAAAGTCAATCAGCGTTTGTGTAACTATATAAAATGTGGTTGACACCAAAACATTGCACTGTAGCAAATGCGATACAGACCTGTTCATCCGCATTTGTTAAATGTATCAAATACAGTAGAGTAAATTCCACATTTACTTCACACACTAATGCGGTAGAGTAAAATCATTGTCCACATTAGTTGCACTTGAAAATAAATATTGTTACCCGCATTAGTTACATGCATGGGTTACCTTCACCCGCATTAACTAATGCACTTACCTGCATTAGCTTTTGAACGTGATCAAAAGTTAATGTGATTAAATTGATTATTCATCTTATGAAGAGGTGTCCTTGATTGATTTTTCTGATGAAGTTGGCTGTTGAAGTTGTCAATTCTTGCTTGGATTGAGTTGTATGTCACAACTAATACAAGTTTCCCAATTTTGATAGATTTGGACTTATCATGCTTCTAAGAATGTGCATAAGCTAAGATATAATGGTATGACTTATTGCAACAATACCAACTAAAATTATTTTTGTTTTGTTTTTTTCAAAATTAAGTTAATAAGCAAAAATTTGGACTTACTCAAACATTTTAAATTACTGCCCCTAAAGTTTATGTCCACATTTGTAGAGAAACTTTAAAGATTTAAAATTTTTTGAATATTATTTTGATTAATATTAATAATGAAGAGAAAAAATCTCTTTGTTGGGATCATATCATTCTTACATTACACTTGTGCATCCTTTATGATTAAATGGACATGATTATGAACTTGAAGATTGAAGGTATGTTTGTCCTCTTAAACCCATACCTGGTTGATATTTTGATGCAAATGACTTTTATCATGTTTTGGTTGATTTATTATTCAATGTGTACCTCACACACATAAGCATGAAATAATCAACCTCCTTATACAATGCATGGTAGAACTTTTTCACAACTTTTCTAACCAGGTTACTTAAGTCATGAAATCTCATTTTCACTGATCCTCATTGGGATTCTTTTAATTTGATCCTTTTTCATGTTGATCCGCATTGAGATTCTTTTCACTTCACTTTGGAAGGTGATCCATGATAAGATTCTTTTGCTCATTCACTTGGAATGTCTTACCTTGTTGATTCATCCAATTTTTGGATGTGTTCCACATTGGGAATCTTTTGGATCATGACATCTGCACTATGTGCAAGTTTCATCAAGTCTTTGCTCAGCAAAACAAAGATGAAACATGTTATGGTGAAAGAGATTCATAAAGTATCATTACCAGGTATGTTTAGGCTACTACACAAACATGCATTCAGACAAGCCAATACATACCTCTACTTTGTGATGAGTGATTCATAATTGAATATGTCTTTAATTCATCATTGCATGTATCTTTTCTTCCAAGTTGAGCCTACCAACATATGTGGTAAGTCATTTCAGTCTTTTACATTGTGAAATTAAGCACAGTGAATGATATAACGACTGTAATTATATCATTTCCCAAAGGATTCTTGTCTTCATCAAACTTGATTTTTTTGTAGCTTTTTTGATGTTTTAAATTGTTTTTGATGTTTTTCATAGTTTTTACTCAAGGTTAATCATGCCAATTTACTAAACCAGAAATTCAAACCTACTAGGTTCAAATGTCTTGGTAAACAAATTAGCTAATTGATTTTCAGTTGGTACTTGAATCAATTTGTTTAAACCCTTTTAACATAGTCTCTCAAAAAATTATATCTAATCTCAATATGTTTTGTTTTTCAGTGTTGAACTAGATTATTAGTTATAAAAACAGCAGCTGTATTGTCAATAGAAATTGGTGTGTGCAAGAAGTTAAAACCATAATCAAGCATCTGCTTTTGAATCCAGAGAACTTGAGAGCAACATGTTGATGCAGCAATATAGTCAACTTCTACTATGGACATAGATACATTTTTCTGCTTCTTGCATTGCCAGGATACTAGTCTGGGACCAAGAAATTAACAACCGCCACAAGTGGATTTTCTATTGAAGTTGCATCCTCCATAATCACTGTCTGTCTAGGCATAGAGATTAAATTCTCCTTCCTTGGATACCATAACCCAAGAGCTGGCTTGCCTTTTAGATATCTGAATATCCTCTTGACTGCGTTCACATGTGATGCTTTTGGATCAGCTTGATATCTGGTACGCACACACAAACACCAAACATAATATCAGGACTAATGGCTGTTAGATACATAAGTGAACCTATGATTGATCGATAGTTAGTGATCCACTGATTTGCCTTTAGGGTCAGGTCCAATATTCACTTTAGTATCCACAGGAGTTCTGATAAACTGACAGTCAGTGAAGTGGAATTTCTTTAACATGGTTTCCACATATTTTGATTGGTTGATGAAGATTCCATTAGCTATTTGTTGGACTTGCACCCCTAGAAAGAAGGTGAGTTCCCCCATAGCACTCATTTGAACTTTGAATGCAAAAGGTCTTCAAATTCTTTGCAGAGTTGCTTGTTTGTCAAGCCAAATATAATGTCATCCACGTAGATCTGGACTAACAACATGTGTTGTCCTCTTATTCTTCTGAAAAGATGTTCAAGAAGAAAAGATGATAGAGTCTCATACCATTTTCTTGGTGCTTGATGAAGACCATACAGAGCTTTGTCAAGCTTGTAAACTCTATGAGGAAAATCTAGATCTTCAAAGCCAGGTGGTTGACTCACATAGACTTCTTCAGCAATCTTTCCATATAGGAAGGCACATTTTACATCCATTTGATAAACAGTAAATTTCATGGACGTAGAATATGCAAGAAAGATTCTGATTGCTTCTAGTATGGCAACAGGAGCAAACACTTCATCATAGTCTTGAAGTGCCATTATTCTTGCTTTATTTTTTATGACTATCCCTCTATCATTAGTCTTGTTCCTGTACAACCATCTGGTACTGATAGGGTATTGTCCTTTGTGAAGATCTACCAGCTCCCATACTTCTTGCTTCTTGAATTGGAGCAATTCTTCCTGCATTGCTTCAATCCAACTATTGTCTTGAAGTGCATCTTTGATGTTTTTGGGTACTCTTTGACATAGCAAGAGAACAAACAGATGTTTGCAATTATAGACTTGCTTCTAGTCACCCTCTCATTAAGATCACCAATAATAGTTTCAATTGGATGATTCTTCTGTATTCTTGTGGTTAGAATTGTGTCACCACCAATAGTTACATCAAGAATGGAGACATTCAGTTCATTATGGTCAGAGGCACATTCATCTTGTATTATTGTTGAATTATGAAGATTGTCAACCTCTGTATCAGTAACTGCTACATCTTCAACAGCACTGAGATTACTTGCATCATTTGATGTACCTTGTGTTTCTACTGGATGATAAGCGAATTTTTGATTTCTGATCTCATTTGACAAGTCATCTGAGTGAGATGGTACCAGGCTAGGACCATCTTTAGAAGAAACACTAAGGTTTTGTGATAGTTGTCTGATGGGATAGCATGAAGAGGAACATCTTCACTCATATGTTCATTAGATGTAGGTGGAATCAATGGATAATTCTCTCTTCTTTCTACTGTTGATGAAGTATCACCTGAATGTATATTTCGTGCATCAGACAAGTAAAATTGGTCAAATGAGTTTGTAAATGTGTCAATATCAAACAACCAGTCAGGACCATTTGTAGATTTGGGAAATGAATGTTCTTTCTTTTGAACATTTGTAGATTCATCAATAATGTTCAGTCTATGATTGAACACTCTATAAGCCTTTGAGACAGAAGAATAACCTACAAAGAATCCTTCATCATACTTGGAAGAAAATTTTCCTAAATGATCACGGGTGTTTAATATTGAGACTGGACAACCAAATGATTTAAGGAATCCAATAAATGGTTTCTTATGAAAGATCAGTTCATACGGTGTCATGTTACTTTCTTTAACAATCAGAGTTTGATTTTGCACAAAGCACGATGTGTTAACTGCTTCTGCCAGAAGGTGATTGGCAGTTTAGCATCGGCTAGCATTGTTCTTACTGCTTCAATCAGTATTCTATTTCGCCTTTCAGCTACCCCATTTTGTTGAGGAGTTCTAGCTGCACTAAATTGATGACCAATTCCTTTGGTTGCACAAAAGGAACTCATATTTTCATTTTTGAACTCTATACCATTATCACTTCTTATTACTTTGACCTTAAGATCAAGTTGATTTTCAATTTTAGAGATGAATTCTTGAATGATTTGGGATGCTTCGTTTTTATAAAGTCGAAAGAACACCCATGTGAATCGAGAAAAGTCATCAATGATCACTAAACAATACTGTTTCTTTCCCATAGTCTTTACATGAGTTGGTCCAAATAGATCCATGTGAAGTAACTTCAATGGAGTATTGTTAGTATTCACCAGCTTGGTTTTGTGAGACGATTTGTGTTATTTTCCTTTGAGTCACGCTGAACATTCATCAATGAAATTGAATTCTTTTTTAGGAAGACCAATGACATGATTTCCTTTGACTAACTTGTTCATATATTTAAAGTTAGTGTGCCACAAATGTCTATGCCAAAGCTGTGACTCATCAAATGATGCTTTAGACAAAAGACATGTTTCTTCCTTACGTGATACAGAAAACAGGTTTAAGACATATGTATTATTCTTCCTTGGAGTCTTTAAGACAACCCATTCTTTAGGGATCAGAAATCCAGGCTTCAGAATGTAGCAGTGAGTGTCTATAAAGTGAGTGGAATATTTTTTGTCACAGATCTGAGACATGCTTAGCAGATTGAAATTCAGTGTTCACAGTAATTCACTCTGTCAAAGCTCAGCATCCCATTTGTCACAGATCCTTCTCCTGTAATTCTACCAACTTCTGAATCTCCACCGAATGCCACAGTAGTTCCTTGTATGTACTTGAAATCATAAAGGAGGGAACGATCTCCAGTCATGTGTCGGGAGCATTCACTGTCTACGTACCATAGGCTATTAGACCTGTATGGATGAACGTACAAGAAAAAGAACTAATTAGAATACGGAACCCAAGCCATGATGGTCTTGGGTTTCCCGTTCCTATTAATGATAGTCACCTCCTGGTATTTCCCTCTGAATTGTGATTTGGATGGAGGTGTTCTGGGAGATTTTTGATGATGAATTGGTCGAGTCATCTTATCAACATCTACTGAGGATTCACATGAATAATGAAATTGTTGGTCTCTATTTCTTTGTAAAAATTTAGCCTGAGTTTTATTATCAAAAGTTGGTTTTTGCTTAGGAAGGTCAAGTTTGTGTTTCATTGTGAGATGATTTCTTTTACCCTTCCTTAAATCCTTCAAGTTATTTCTGTCATTTGTTGATCTAGGTGTCCAAGATTGAGTATTATGAAGATGAGGTCTGACAGAGTGCATCACAGTAGATGTTTTTGAGATGGGCTTGTGTTGTGGAATTCTCAACCCCTTCTGATTAAAGTAACAATCAGATGTCTTGTGATTGTTCATGTCACAAATTGAACAATACTTGTTGAAATAGCAATGTTTGGTTGAGTGATTATTCATATCACAGATAGAACAATATTGATCAAAGAAGCATTTATGTGTCTTGTGATTGAACATGTCACAAATATCACAATACATTTGTTTGTTTCTTGAATCAGATTTTTCCTTGTGTGACTCAACTTATACTTTCTTTTGATGAGTTACTTTCTTTTCTTTAGGCGATGAATCAGAATCAGCCCTTTTAGTAGTTTGCTTCACAACACTACTTTTGTTCAGTTGTCTGGGCTGTTTCTGTTTCTTCAACCTATTTTTCACCTCTTTTTCAAACTGGTCAACATGTTCCTTGTTACAGATATCAAACGCAACTCCCTGCCTTAACCTTGATGACTGAGGGTTTGATGATGTTTTATGTGTTGAACTCAGTTTTATAGTTTTTTTCTTTTACAATGAAACCTTTTCTCATTTGCTTGAATTTTATGGAGATATAATCTCATTATCAGAACTACTCTCAGTAGTGGGTTTCACTGTCTTGACATAATTCTTCTTGCCTTGTAAAATAAATTGTATGAATTTTATAAAAGGTATAATTGTTTTTATAGGGCTTGATGGTTTCATGACAGTCACTATCTTGTCTAAACACTTTTTGATTTTGATTGAGTGACCTAACTTGATTTTATCCTTATTGGTTTCAAAATAAACATGAGGTTTGATTTGAGGATTTGTCACTTGTTTCACTACTGATTTAGGTTCCATAGTTTTAGGTTCAATTTGTTCAGAGAGTGAGACAAAGTCACGCATGATAGTGTAATTGTCATTGTATGGTGGAGGACATGAATTATACCCAATCCTTGACATGTCCTTTAGATCCTTTTGGGAATCCAACATCTCTTGTAGCTTGACTGAAGACATTTGAAATTTTTCAAGTTTCACTTCAGTCATAGATTGTTGAGCTTTAGCTTGAGCTAACTTTTGAGTAAGTAGCTCATTTTTAGCTGCAAGAGTGTATTTCTCACCATGCTGTTTTTCTATGTCAAAAATGAGAGATTTGATTTTGATTTCAAAACTTTTTAATTCTCTCTTCATTATATCTGACTTTACTTTTTCTTTGATTTTATCTGCCAGTTTATGGTTGTGTGCCCTACACTCTTGTAATTCATTAATGCATTTTTCACTACAAAGGTTAGTTTTTACCTCAGTAGGCATTGAAGATTGTCCATCGTTGATGTGAGCCATAAGAGAATGATTTTGGAATTGAGGCTTGATTTCCTCAATATACACACTCCAATCACATACCCCATCTTGTTTAATAACAAGGGCACTTGCACAAGGCTGACTGCTTGCATGAGCTTGATTTGTCATCTGTGGTTGATTCTGGTATGTTTGTTGATGATGAGAATGATGATACTGCTGTTGTTGATTGTTGGAGTGATAGCTTGAGGTGGGGTGTGATGATTATTGGCCTGGAGAGTTCCTTTGATAGTTGTTTCTTTTGGGGGCATTGCACTCTCTCGAGAAATGGCCAGTCATGCCATAGTTGAAGCATTTCACCTTGGATTTATCATATCCAAGTTTTGTGTTCTCATTCAGGCTCAGGTTTCTTCCTTTTCTAAAGAATTTCTTCGCTCTCATGGCAATCATTGCCATTTGCCACTATAGATCCATTTCCTCAACATCATCAGGATCCATTTCTTCTAAATCTTCCTGAATTAGGTGGGCAGAAGTGAGTCTTCCTCCCTGTTAGGCTTCAAAGCTTGCAACAAAGGCATTGTAAGTTGTCTTTTGCTCTACTAATCTTGAGTCTTCAGGAGAGGTTTTAGGAGCAGTGGAGACTTTAGGTGCTTGTGATGAAGTTGATGGATGATTGAATGGTGGAGTTGCAATGAACCCAATATTATTCATTTGATCTCTTGATGAGATGTAATCATCTTCCTTAGTGATGAAAGCATTTCCAACACAATGAGATTCTAAAGGAAATTTGTAGGCCTCAATCACTCGTGGTCCACTCAGGTTTCTACTTCATTCATCAAGTTCCAAAGCTTCAATTTTTGCTATCATAATGTCTAGAGTGGTACTCTCAAGATCAAGACTATTTTTTACCATGGTGACATTCTGCTTCCAGCTTTCAGGGAGACTGTGAAGCATTTTCTTGTTAAGTTCTTTAATATTGTAAGAAAATCCCATAATTTCCAAGTCATTTACCAACTGTACAAATCTTTGCAGTTGTTTTGATATGGATTCTTCTTTGGTGTGGGGGAAGGTTTCATACTGATTGACCAGCTTGTCTTTGTTAATCTTAGCCACCTCACTGCTTCCTTCACACATAATTTTCAGTGCATCCCAAACAGCTTTAGTAGTTCCATACTTTTCCAATCTTTTCAGCACATCCATCTTGAGTCCTTGAGTCAAAATTTAGTATGCTTTGAGGTCAATTTTGATTTTCTTATAGTCATCTTCATCCAGAGTTAAGTCTTCAATTGGTATTCTAGCAGTCTTGTAAAGTGCAGCTTGAGTTGTTGATAGAGTAACAGGAATGTGTGGACCCTTACATATTGAAATCCAAAAATCAGGATCTACACCTGTGATACAATTTCTAAACCTTATTCTCCACTGTCTAAACTTAGATTTGTGCTTAAGCTTGGAAGGCTTAGGTGTATGACCAAGTTCAGAGGAACTGTTAGAATCCATGTGATTTTGTATGTATAGATTTAGTTGATTTTAAGATTGATTATGTTTGATGAGTCCAACTTGTTCAAGTAGTTCTTTCGAGGTTTAGAATGAGTTCTGTAATGATTTTCTTGATGTTTGACAGGAGTATTCTTGCGGTTTACTAAGTAGAGTTGATGATATCCACTACTAGCAACTTGATTACCAGATCAATCGAATTCTATTCAGTCCGTGCGCAGATCTGAAAGAGAATCGAGAGCCAAAGCTCTGATACGAATTGACTAGGGTTGAGTAAGAGTGATATTCTTACTATGAATTGAATATGATAATCAAGTCAGTGATTGAGTGGCAGAACAAACAATCAAAGAACATTCAAAGCAATAAAAATACTCATGAATGCTATTTGTACTTGATATACAAAAGTTGATAAATTACAGAGAATAATTACAACAAAAATTCTCTATCTATCAGCCGTCACCTCAGTACGAGGTAAACTATTCTATTTATAGGCACACAAGATGCCTTTACAAAATTACTAAACTACCCTGACGTATTACATGTGAAAGTAGTCTATGTCTTGATCCGCATCTCTGCTTGTTCATCCGTATTGACAAATGTGGATGAGATAATCTTGATCAGCATCTCCACTTGATCATCTACATTAGTAAGTTGGTCATCCGCATTGGTTAATGCGGATGAAGAAATACTTATGCGCATTTGGTCGGTCATCTGCAATTGTCAATGCGGTTGAGCAAAGTCTTGTCCGCATCTTCTTTTGTTCTTCCGCATTAGTCAATGCGGAAGAGTAACTTGTTCTTCAACATTAGTATTATGTCTTCCGCATTAGTCAATCCGGTAGAGTAAACACTTGTTCGCATCAGAGTTATGTCTTCCGCATTAACTAATGCAGAAGATAATACTGTCTTTCCTTAGCAGATTTTCATCCACATTTCTTCTTGGACTTGTGGGATTCCAGCTGAGCAATCATCAATTCACCCACTGAGTTGGCATGTATGATCCTTCCAGGGTGCAACAAAATGCACTCTTTACATCCAGTTGATAAACTTTGATCTTCATGTAAGAGGCATAGGCTAGGAAGATACGGATTGTTTCCATTCTCGCCATAGGTGCAAAGACTTCATTGTAATCAATACCCTCAACTTGTTGAAATCCTTGAACTACAAGTCGAGCCTTGTTTCTGATTATGACCCCTTGGCCATCTCTCTTGCATTTCAAGACCCATTTGGCGCCAATGACCCTAGCTCCTTTAGGTCTATCCATCGGTGTCCACACACCTAACTTATTGAATTGAAGAAGTTCTTCTTGCATGGCACTCACCCATGCCTCGTTGTTTAGGGCTTCACTGACATATTTTGGCTCAAATTGAGACACAAAACATTGATACGCACCATCATGAAGAAAACCCTTTTCCATTACTAAGGCATAATCAGTTGAGTATAGCTCATTTCTTGTCTAAACTTGTGATCTTACATCCCTAATGACATTGTCTAGAGGATGATAAACATTTAAGCGCGATCCGGGAGTGGTGGGAACAACTACCTCATTATTCAGGTTGTGAACTCTTGGTTCTGTATCTGAGGCAGTGGTAGTGTGAGGTTTCGAAGTGTCAGAGGCATCAACATCAGATGCTTGTGTACTTGCAGTAGTAGGAACATGTTCCTCCTGATCCACCTGATCATTCTCCACATCTTCATCATCAGAGGAAGAGTCACTTACTTCTAGTGCTCCCCTTGAATGACTGAAGACTCACCTTGTGAACCTAATGTGTAGAGACTTGAGACGATGTGTTTATGACATCATACAACATTTTGGTTGCTAACTCATCTTCAGGAGGGGAGAGAATGATGTTGAAGGACTTAAAGAATCCATCATAATTGAAGAAGAATGCGGGTCCTTTGCCTGGAGGGGGTGGTGTATCTCTGAACGTCAACGTTGCACCACACTTCTACTTGACCCGTTGAGTTGTTGTAAACTCTCTTCTTCGGTATATTGTATCCTAGAAAAATTCCTTCTTCACCCTTCTCGCTGAACTTCCCTAACTGAGTTTTCTTCAGAAGAGTGCATGGTGCTCCAAACGGTTTGAGGTACTGTAGATTAGGTTACCTCATTGCAGTAACTCGTAAAACGTTTTACCATGACGCTTGACCAGTAGGACTCGATTTAGGTGTAACATGCATTGGCAACTACCTCATTCCATAATTAAATGGGCAGTTTCGAGTCTGCTAGCATTGTCCAGGCTATCTCTATCAAGCTGCGATTCTTTCTCTCAGCAACTCCATTCATTTGAGGAGTGTAGGCAGATGTGAACTGGTGCAGAATTCCTTTTTCTTTGTAGAATGCCTCCATCCATTGGTTGGTGAACTCGATACTCTTGTTTGAGCAAACTTGTCGTACCTTCAGCTTGTAGAGTGACTCACATATAGTTACGAGCTCTTTGAATGATTCTTGTGTCTCTGATTTGAATTTTAGAAACATCACCCAAGAGAATCTTGAGTAATCATTTATAACTAAATAGCAGTACAAGTCGCCAGCAATGCTCCTCGTATTGACTAGACCAAACAGATCCATGTAAAGAAGCTCAAGAGGCAACTTAATGGAATTAACTTTATTAGCCTTATGAGCCTTCTTGGTTTTTTTTCCTTTCTTATAGGCGACACAGAAATCCGGTAATTGGAAGTTCTTAACGTTTACTTCACGCACTAGATCATTCTGGATCAAGTGATTTATCTTCCGGGGATTTATGTGTCCCAGTCTTCTATGCCAGGAGATGGAGTCTTTCTCTGTTGCCTTTGACAAGAAGCATTGTACTTGATGATCAGTTGTTGAGGCCTTTGATAGATCCAAGACAT
Organism: Flaveria trinervia; assembly: GCA_025506515.1. Taxonomy (NCBI): domain Eukaryota; kingdom Viridiplantae; phylum Streptophyta; class Magnoliopsida; order Asterales; family Asteraceae; genus Flaveria; species Flaveria trinervia. The sequence goes on from CM046445.1 coordinate 50,110,049, forward strand.
ATAGATCGTTATATCTTGAAACTGACATTAAGACTTGATCCTCCGAGATTATATAATCCTTCTTCAACACATAGCACTTCTTATTGACAAAGACTACCTTAAAACCTTTGTCATAGATTTGGGATACAGAGAGTAAGTTATTTTGAAGTTGTTGAACATAGTTTACCTTATCAAACTTCACTTTCTGGTTTCCCACTTCCCCTTGAGCTGTGATGTAACCTCCTTTATTTCCAGCAAATGAAACGTGTCCTCCTTTAATTTGTTTGACGTTTGAAAGGAGAGACAAGTTCCCAGTCAAGTGTCTTGATGCTCCGCTATTAACAACCTAGGTATTTGTAGTAACACTATAGCAAAACCCTGCACATTCAAAAGAAATGATTAGTTTAGGTTAGGGAACCAAGCCTTAACTAGCTTGGGTGACCCAAAGGCATCACACATCATAATTTCCACCCACTGCCCATTTGAGGGTGAGGGAAGATCACTTGTCTTTTTGTTCTCATTATCAGACATAGAACTAGATTTTTCTTTCCATAAGCCAGTTTTGTGTAAGGCCTGTTTGTGATAAACGAACGATTGGTTTATCGTTTGAACTTTATGTTCACTCACTCTTCTTGGTGGGGTTATAGAACTCCTTTTAGACAACCTAAGTTTAGTATCATGAAGTTCAACTTTCTTCCTAGGTGTCTAATAGTAAGGACAGTTAGACGCGATGTGTCCATACTTTCCACAGTTATAGCATGATCTGCTTTTGAGATGTGTGTATGACTGTTTCTATGTAGAATTGTATGACACTCGTGTGACTTTAATTTGTTTGGGTTTTGAAACTACTTGTTTAGATGTTTTATCTTGTTTAACAAAATTAACTGTTTGAACCATTTTAACATCTTTACTCTTTTGTTTATCTGGACTTAGACATGATGCGCGTCTTTGGTTAACTTGTATAGTCTTTTTGGGTTATGAATTAGACGTATTTGAACCAGACTTTACGGTAACCTTCTCAATTTGTTAATCTAGATTAACGATAGGCATTTTTCCTTTTGACTTTAAAGTGGTCTCCTTTTGTTTACTGACAGATTCAATGGAATTACTTGTGGAATCTGGATCACTTAGAAGAGGAGTGGACACCACATGATCCTTGAGTAGGTTGTTATTTATTGGTTTGCATTTAGCATTCAGCAAGGTCTCATGTGGTGATGGAGCCACTTTGTAACCCAAACCCTCCCTATTGTTGCGTTCTCTCACTTGGTGTTGGACTATGTGAGAAGAACTAGTCTAACTGTGCAGATTTTGTTTTAATGATGTTACTTGGACTTCCAAAACTGCTTTTTGTTTCTTGGTTTCTTCTAGTGAGTTTAAATAGAACTTTATGTCATGTGCTTGGTTAAAGGCCACAACTTTGGTTTCCCTAAGTTGTTTATATAACAGTCCTATTTTCTCTTTATAACTGTGCTCATTATGTTTTAAAATCATGTTTGCTTCTGTGCACAGTTGCAAATGATTTACTAAGCTATCATTGTGATCTTATAACCTAGCAAATTTTAATTATCTCCTTTCTCAAAATTTATTACATTCAATACAAGCATGACTATCAAAAAATTGGTCTTTGGTACATACCTGAGCGATGCAGTTGAATGAGCCATCATAGCAGAGTCTGACTCTTCTGGTGCTCGTTATTCTGAACATTTGGTGCTTGAACTCTCTTCATTCAGGTGATCGACCACATATGAAGTTTCTTCATTATGTGACATCGCGAGTTCAACTGATATATCACCTTTGCTTGCAGAGTCGTCGTCCAAACCCCAACACACGCAATGTTAGATTCTCCCGAGATACAAATCGAAAGGTCCAATCTTGCCCTTTGTCATCTTGAGCAGTCATGGACTTAGGATCCTTGCTTGAGGATGTAGGACTACTTGTGGGTTTATCTTGACGATTGAAGGATGAGAATGGATTACCATTACCTATCTTCTTGGGCTTAACACATTCACGTTTGAAGTGCCCCTTTTCTCCATAGTTAAAACATGTAACTTTGGTTTTGTCAAAACCAAAAGTTGTATCCTTTGTGGCAATCAAATTTTGTCCTGTCTTCTTAACAAACTTCTTTGCCCTCCGGACAGCACTTGCCAATGCCCATATGATATCCATTCGCTCCAACTCAGTCTCGTCTAGTTGCCAGATGGCAGTTTCCAATCTTCCCTGCAGCTAGTCCGTCATAGGAGTGAATGACAACTGCTAAGAGATCCATATGCTCCTTTACTACCTCTACAGTCATGTTACCGAGATTCTCGGTCTTCAATTTTGTAGCATTGACGTTAGGTGCTATGTATTGGTTGCAAGACGACCCTGACATGTCAAATCCTGAAGTAATTGCTTAAGATAGAGTGGCTGAACTTGACACAAACGCAATTTGGAGTGGTGCTCTAGACGTTTTTGCTTGAGGAGTTGAGTTGTAAAGTGACGAGTTCTTATCATATGATGATTTTTGAGACTTGTACTTCATCCTCAACTCTTCCTCTCTCAACTTTAGAATGAATTCGTTGATATCCAACTTCGCCAGCATATCATTCTGTCTGAGGTTTGACATAAACGAAACCCAATTTTTTGGCAATCCATCTGCGAAATTCGACACCTTGTCTTCCATGGACGTAACGACCCCATGAGTGTGCAGCTCACTTATTAAGTGGTAGAAGCGGTCGATAACGTCACCCAGACTCTCCTTACCCATTGACGAGAAGTTATCAAACTCCTTCTTCAAAGCTTTAGCCTTTAGAGCTTTTAGTGATGCATTCCCGTCATACCGCTTTTCCAGAGCATCCCATAGTCTCTTTGCTTCCTTGTTCTTAGAAAACTAATGGAATATATCCTTAGGAATGGACTGAGTTATCAAAGGGTACACCTTCTTCTCTGCATTGTACTTTACCTTTTGCCCATCAGTCATGCCGCCTAAGGTAAGTTTAACTCTGTTGGCTCCAACCGGCATGCTATACCCTGTTTCTATTGATTCCCATAGATTAGGGTCTACTTCATTTAGGTAGACCTCGAACCTTTGCTTCCATTGTGGGTAATCATCTAACGTTATGAGCTTAGGAGGGTTGTTGTGATTCCCCACTTCATTTACCAGAAGCAAAACATTCTCGATCCGTGAATCTCTACCTGCGGTGAATGCTTAATACTGATCTTCCATTGCTATTTACTTTTGGTTTCAAAACAAACTGTTGTACTTATGCGAATGAAAGAATGCCATTGGGCTATTCCTACGATTGAACAATGCGGATGGTTCAATCGTGCGACTGGCTAGGTGCGGATGAAAAATGCGAACAAAGATCTTCAGTCGTACGAATGGATGGACGACTGAGCCAATCGTGCGTATGAGTGGTGCGAATGGGTTCAGTCATGCGATTGAGTGAATCGTGCGACTGGAGGCTGCTGTTTTGCAAAAACAAAGGTTTTGAATACTTTGAAGCAAAAACACGAATTTCTCACTAACCCTAATCATCGTATGCCGGAAAAACATTAACTTTTTGACGAGGAGACGTCGAAAACACTGTTTGACACAAAAAGATTACGATTTTTAGTGAAAAACGTGATTTTTATATCAAAATCGAGTGAATCACACGCAAATCAAGAGCCAAAGCTCTCATACCACTTGTTAGGACCGTTTTGGTACCGAGTAATAAGTGATTTATGTGTATACCAAACCAAATAGTGCGGAATCCTATTTGATAGGCGATCCAATTAGTGAGAACGCAAGTGTAATCAATCAAAGAATGACGTTTGAAAGGAGAGACAAGTTCCCGGTCATGTGCCTTGATGCTCCGCTATCAACAATCCAGGTATTTGTAGTAGAACTATAGCGAACACCCTACACATTCAAAGGAAGTGATTAGTTTAGGTTAGCGACCCAAGCCTTAACTGGCTTGGGTGACCAAGAGGCATCACACATCATAAGTTCCACCCACTGTCCATTTGAGGGTGAGGGAAGATCACTCATCTTTTTGTTCTCATTATTAGACATAGAACTAGATTTTCTTTCCATAAGCCAGTTTTGTGTAAGACCTGTTTGTGATAAACGGACGATTGGTTTATGGTTTGAACTATATGTTCACTAACTCTTCTTGGTCGAGTTACAGAACTCCTTTTAGACAAGCTGAGTTTAGGGTCATGAAGTTCATCTTTCTTCATAGGTGTCTGATAGTAAGAACAGTTAGACGCGATGTGTCCATACTTTCCACAGTTGTAGCATGATGTGCTTCCAATATGTTTGTATGACGGTTTCTGTGGAGAAGTGTGTGACACTCATGTGACTTTAATTTTTTTGGGTTTTGACACTGCTTGTTTAGATGTTTTATCTTGTTTTAAAAAATTAATTGTTTGAACCTTTTTAAGATCTTTACTCTTTTGTTTATCCAGACTTAGACATGATGCGCGTGTTTAGTTAACTTGTTTAGTCTTTTTGGGTTCTGAATTAGACGTATTTGAACCAGACTTTACCTTAACCTCCTCAATTTGTTCATCCAGATTAATGATAGGAATTTTGCCTTTTGACGTTAAAGTGGTCTCCTTTTGTTTAGTTACAGATTCAATGGAATTACTTGTGGAATCTGGATCACTTACAATTAGAGTGGACACCTCATGATCCTTGATTGGGTTGTTATTTATTGGTTTGCATTTAGCATTCAACAAGGTCTCATGTGGTGGTAGAACTACTTTTTAACCCAAACCTTCCCAGTTGTTGCGTTCTCTCACTAGGTGTTGGACTATGTAAGAAGAACTAGTCCAACTGCCCAGTTTTTGTTTTAAGGATCTTACTTCGACGTCCAAAACTACTTTTTGTTTCTTGGTTTCTTCTAGTGAGTTTAAGTAGAACTTAATTCCATTTGCTTGGTTCAAGGCCACAACTTCGGTTTCCCTAAGTTGTTTATTTAACAGTTTTATTTTCTCTTTATAACTGTGCTAATTTTGTTATAAAATCCTATTTGCTTTTGTGCATAGTTGTAAATCATTTTCTATGATATCATTGTGATCTAATAACGTAGAAAATTTTAAGTCTATTTTTTCTCTAAATTTATTACATTCAATACAAGCATGACTATCAAACAATTGGTCTTTGGTACATACCTGAGTAGATTCGGTTAAATCAGCCATGATAGCAGAGTCTGACTCTTCTAGTTCTGGTGATTCTGAACATTTGGTGCTTGAACCCTCTTCATTCAGGTGATCGACCACATTTTGCAGTTTCTCCCTTATGTGACATCACGAGTTAAACTGCTATATCACCTTCGCTTGTAGAGTCGTCCAAACCCTCAACACACGCAATGTTGGATTCTCTCGGAGATACAAATTGAAAGGTCCAATCTTGCCCTTCGTCATCTTGAGCAGTCAAGGTCTTAGGATATTTTCTTGAGGATGTAGGCCTACATGTGGGTTTATCTTGATGACTGAAGGATGAGAATGGATTACCATTACCTATCTTCTTGGGTTTAACACATTCACATTTGAAGTGCCCCTTTCTCCACAGTTAAAACATGTAACTTTGGTCTTGTCAAAACCAAAATTTGTATCCTTTGTCGTAATCAAATTCTGTCTTGTCTTCTTAGCAAACTTCTTTGCCCTCTGGACAACACTTGCCAATGCGCACATGATATCCACTCGCTCTAGCTCAGTCTCGTCTACTTGCTCGTAGTCTTCATCTGCTAGATGGCAGTTTCCAATCTTCCCTTCAACCCGTCTGTCATAGGAGTGAGCAACAGCTGCTAAGAGATCCATATGCTCCTTTACTACCTCTACAGTCATGCACCGAGATTCTCGATCTTCAATTTTGTAGCATTGGCTTCAGGTGCTATGTATTGGGTGCAAGACGACCCTAACGTGTCAGATCCTGAAGCAATTGCTTGAGACGAAGCGGCTGAACTTGACACAAACTCCATTTGGAGTGGTGCTCTAGATGTTTTCGCTTGAGGAGTTGAGTTGTAAAGTGACAGGTTTTGATCATATGATGATTTTTGAGACCTATACTTCATCCTTAACTCTTCCTCTCTCAGCTTCAGAATGAAGTCGTTGATATCCAACTTCGCCAACATATCATTCCATCTGCAAAATTCGACACCTTGTCTTCCATGGACGTAACAACCCCATGAGTGTGCAGCTCACTCATTAAGTGGTAGAAGCGGTCGATAACATCATCTAGATTCTCCATACCCATTGGCGAGAAGTTAACAAACTCATAGTTTCTTTGTTTGCGTGTTCTCAGAAAACTAATGGAATATATCTTTAGGAATGGACTGAGTTAACAGAGCGTACACCTTCTTCTCTGCATTGTACTTTACCTTTTGCCTATCAGTCATGCCCCCTAAGGTAAGTTTAACTCCATCGGCTCCAACCGGCGTGCTATACCCTATTTCGACTGATTCCCACAGATTAGGGTCTACTCCATTTAGGTAGATCTCGAACCTTTGCTTCCATCGTGGGTAATCATCTAACGTTATGAGCTTAGGAGGCTTATTGTGATTCCCCACTTCATTTTGGAGAAGCAAAAGTTTCTGGTTCCGTGAATCTCTACATGCGGTGTATGGTGAATACTAATCTTCCATTGCTATTTACTTTTGATATTAGAACAAACTATTGTACTTGTGCGAATGAAAGAATGCCATTGGGCTATTCGTGCGATTGAACAATGCGGATGGTTCAGTCGTGCGACTAGACAGGTGCGGATGAACAATGTGAACAAAGATCTTCAGTCGAACAAATGGATGGACGACTGAGTCAATCGTGCGTATGAGTGGTACGAAAGGGTTCAGTCGTGCGATTGAGTCAATCGTGCGACTGGAGGTTGCTGTTTTTGCAATAACAGAGGTTTTGAATACTTTGACGCAAAAACACAAATTTCTCACTAACCCTAATTGCCATATGCCGAAAAACATTAACTCTTTGCCCTCGAGACGTCGAAAACACTGTTTGACAAAAAAGATTATGTTTTTGAGTGAAAAACACGATTTTTATATCAAAATCGATTGAATCACACGCAAATCAAGAGCCAATGCTCTAATACCACTTGTTAGGACCATTTCGGTACAGAGTACTAACTGATTTTCATGTATACCAAACCAAATTGTGCGGAATCCTATTTGATAGGTGATCCAATCAGTGAGAACGCAGGTGTATTCAATCAAAGAATGACTCTAAACATTAAGAACGATGGTAGAATGATTAACTGCAAACTATGAACTTCGAACAAGTTATCTTAGGTCTTTGGACGGCTAGGGTACGATTTAGTGCGTAGGGATTCGAATTGTTACATTTTTCCATGAATTAAGTGGTATTTGTAGGTTAGGGTTTTCCATTCGTGCGATTGAACCATTTGCATGGTTCAGTCGTGCGATTGAAGCATGCGGTTGATCCATCCGCACGATTGAAGATTCAGTTTTGCCACTGAGTCAATCTCATGTTACAATCATGCGACTGATCCATTCTCCTGGCTCAGTCATGCGACCGGATCATTACCATGAAGTATTCAACTGTATGGTCCATTAGCATTGTCCATTCACATGAGAACTTCACTCAATTAAGTTTAAGCATGTTTCTCAACCATTATTGACTAAGATCTATGTAAACAACCACAAATTAATATAGTTTGTTCAATATGCGTTAACACATAATAATCAATGAAATATTAAACATTATAAGAATCATAAACACATTACACTTCATTCATACCCATTCTGTTACATATATGTAAGACATGAAAGACATTTTACATTTGAGCTCCTAAACTAGGTACACATGTATCTACATACCTTCTTCTACCTTCTCGCAGAACTTCCCAGTCTGAGTCTTTTTCAACAACGTGCATGGTGCGCCAAACGGTTCTAGATACTCCAAGTTAGGTTTACGTCGCTAGAGTAGATCATAATATGTTTTCCCATGGCGTTTGACCACTAAGACTCGTTTGCGTGTGTAACAAGCATTAGCCACTTCCTTATTCAAGAATTGAATAGGCAGTTTGAGTCAGCTAGCATTGTTTTAGCAGTCTCTATCAAACTTCGATTCTTCCATTCAGCTACGCCATTCATCTGTGGAGTGTAGGCATAGGAGAATTGATGAACAATTCCTTTTTCTCTACAATATGCCTCCATCCACAAATTCTTGAATTCTATCCCGTTGTCTGATCGAATCTGCCTAACTTTTAGCTTATAAAGTGATTCCAATGTAGTTACCAGATGTTTGAATAATTCAAAAGTTTCTGATTTCGCTTTCAAAAAATCACCCAAGAGAATCTTGAGTAATCATCTGTTACTACAAAGCAATAAAGATCTCCAGCAATGTTCTTTGTGCTGAGAGGGCCAAATAGATCCATGTGGAGAAGCTCAAGAGGCATATCAATAGATTTAATTTTCTTTGCCTTGTGAGCCTTCTTGGTCTGTTTCCCTTTCTTACATGCTATGTAGAGTCTAGAAGCTGGAAGTTCTGGAAGCATTTACTAGATCATTCTGAATCAAATGATTCATCTTCCTAGGATTGATGAGTCCTGTTCTCCTATGCCATGAGACTGATTCCCTCTTAGTTGCTTTGGCAGGAAGCGTTTAACCTTGTGATTTGTCGTGGAGGCTTTTGATACATCCAAGACATAGAAGTCGTTATATCTTGAAGTTGACATAAGAACCTTGTCCTCCTTAATCACATAGTCCTTCTTCAATACGTAGCACTTCTTGTTGTCAAATACAACTTGAATCCTTTATCGTAGATTGGGAGACGGAAAGCAACTTGCTCTATAGTTGTTGAACATAGTTGACCTTGTCAAATTTGACTTTATCGTTTCCCACTTCGCCTTGTGCTGTGATGTATCCTCCTTTGTTCCTAGCAAATAAACATGTCCCACTTTGATTTCTTTGATGTTGAAAAGGAGGGACGAGTTCCCTATCATGTGCCTGGACACCCCATATAGTCAAAGAAACTTATTAGTTTAGATTTAGGACCCAAGCCTTAACTGGCTTGGGTGACCCAGAGGAATCACACATCATAAACTCAACGGATTGATCTTTAAAGGATGACGGTGTATCTTTTTTTTATCATTCTCACTATTAGACACTATACTTGATTTTTCTTTCCATAAGCCAGTTTTGTGTAAGGCCTATTTGTGGTAACTGACATATGGTTTGAACTTTAGGTTCACTAACACTCTTAGGTGGAGTGTTAGATCTAGTTTTAGAAGAACTTGGTTTTTCATCATAAAGTTCAATTTTCTTTCTGGGCGTCTGATAATAAGGACAACTAGCATAGATATGTCCTCGTTTCCCACAACTGTAGCAAGATCTTGCTTCTACAGATTGAAGAAAACTTTTGTGTGAAGTTGAGTTTGGTGAGTGTGTGAGATGAGTCAGGTTTGGTTTTATCACTTCTCTTTTAGATGTTTCAGCCTTGTTCACAAAACTAATTGCTTTAACGTTATGAACATGTTTAACTTGCATTTTATTTGGACTTTGATGATTAATACGTTTTTGGTTAACTGGTTTAGTCATTTTGGATTCTGAAATAGTCTTTGGTGACCTGACCTTACAATAACCTTTTTAAATTCATCATTCAAATTCTCGACTGGTATCTTGCCTTTCGATTTCAAAGTAGACTCTTTCTGTTCAGTGTCAGATTTCACAGGAAACCATGGAATCAGGATCACTAACTAGAGTAGACACCAAATGATCCTTAATTGGGTTGTTATTAATAGGTCAACATTTTGTATTCAAAAGGATCACATATGGTGGTGGAACTACTTTCTACCCCAAACCTTCCCCATTGTTTCTGTCATTCACTAAGTTCTAAACTATGTGAGAAGAAGTAGCTTAACTATGCAGTTTTTGTTTTAGTGAATTAACCTCGACGTCCAAAATTGCTTTCTCCTTTTTGGTTTCTTCTAAAGAAGTTTAATAAAACTTTATATCATTAGATTGATTTAAGGCAACAACCTTAGTTTCTCTTAGTTGTTTACCCAAAAGTTCTATCTTTTCTTTAAAACTACACTCGTTTTGTTTTAATATGCGATTAGCTTCAGTGTAGAGTTGTAAGTCATTTACTAAGTTATCATTGTGTTCTAATAACCTAGGAAATTTTAGATCAATGCTTTCCCTAAATTTTTCACATTCAGAACATGCATGTTTTGCAAATAATTGATCTAACGAACTTACATGTGAGGAGTCAGTTGAATCAGCCATTAATGTTGAGGTAGATTCTTCTGTTGTTGGAGATTTTGAACTTGTTGCTCTGATCTCTTGCTTAACCAAGTTGTTTACCACGTTCACAACTTCCTCTGTATCTGATATCAGTTGCTCAGCTGCAATCTCACCTTCACTGGCAAACCCATCATCCAATGCTTTGACAAAGGCGATATTTGATTCTCCAGGAGAAACAAATCAGAAGGACAAGTCTTGTCCTTTATCACCTTGAGTAGTTAGTTCCTTTGTCTCTTTACTTGAAGAACTAGTTCCAATCACTTCTTTATCTTGATGGTTAAAGTAGAAAATGGATTCCCATTTCTAGTTTTCTTGGGTTTAACATATTCACCTTAAAATGCCCATTTTCAAAACAGTTGAAGCAGGTGACCTTGGTTTTGTAAAAACCAAAGGTCGTATCTTTCGTGGCTACTAGATTCTGCCCCGTCTTCTTGGCAAACTTTCTAGCTCGTCTATCTACACTTGCTAGAGCCCACATGATGTCTATTCTATCTAGCTTGTTCTCGTCAACTTGCTCGTAGTGTTCATTTGCAAGATAACAATTTCCGATCTTCCTAGCAACTAAACCGTCATACGATTGAACCACTGCTGCTAGAAGATCAATGTGCTCCTTTGCAACATCCCTATGATATTACCGAGATTCTCGGTTTTCAACTTCGTTGTGTTTGCTTTAGACGCCATAGATTGGGTCCCTGATGAACCTCCCGTTTCTGGTCCTGAAGCAGTGGTTTGGGAAGGAGCAACGAAACTGGACACTAATGTTGTTTGTAGTGGTGCTCCTGAACCAGTTGGAGTGGAAACCGAGTTGTAAAGCGAAGGATTTAGAACCTAGGATCCTTTTTTCAACTTGTACTTCATCCTCAGTTCTTCCTCTCTTAACTTCAAGATGAAGTCATTTATGTCTAACATCGCAAGAATGTCATTCTGTCTTAGGTTAGACACAAATGAGTCCCATTTCTCTGGCAAACCATTAGCGAAGCTTGAAACTTAGTCCTCCCTTGATGTGGTTACGCTGTGAGTGTGCAGCTCACTCATTAGATGATAGAATCTATCGATAATATCATCTAAGCTCTCGTTCCCTATCGAAGAGAAGTTATCGAATTCCTTCTTGAGAGCATTTGCCTTTAGTACCTTTAATGTCGCATTTCCATCATAACTCTTCTCTAATGCCTCCCATAGCTTTTTGGTCTGCTTGTTCTCAGAAAACTGGTAAAAGATGTTTTTCGGGATTGACTGAGTCAACAGGGACTCAGTAATTCGTATGAACTGGACGAATGGAAGCAAACGACTGGAGTAGTTCAGTCGTGCGAAGGGCTATGCGACTGAGTTCAGTCGTGCGAATGGACTGAACGAATGACTTCAGTCGTATGAATGAGCTAGTCGTGCGACTGAAGGCTTCTGTTTTTTGAAAAACTATAATTTTTGACAGTTAGACACAAGATTCGATTTTCCCAAGTGCCATAATCTTCCGTCTAGTGAAGAAACGAAAATTAATGCTAGAAAACTTCGAAAACACTTTTTGACTCAAAAGAATGAGTCTTTTCAATGAAAACATTAACTTTAACACCAAACCTAATCGAATCAAATGCAAAATCAAGAGCCAAAGCTCTATACCACTTGTCAGGACCGTGTACGTACATAATACTAACAGATTCTGCATTTATACCGAATGAAATGGTGCGAATCCTATTTGATTAGCGATCCAATTAGTGGGAACGTTAACCCGATCGATATAAGAATAAACTAAATGTTATGAATGAGTAGGAATCGATCAATAACGATCTATGAACTTGGACGGGCTTTCTTGGACAATCTGGACAGCTAGGGTTGTGAAAATATCGAGTGTTCTTCAATTGTTATGTTTTTCCACAAATTAAGTGGTATTTTTATGTTATGGGTTTCCATTCGTATTACTTAACCATTAGCATGGTTCAGTCGTGTGACTGAATCATGCGATTGATCCATACGCACGATTGAATGTTTAGTCGTGCGACTGAGTCAATCTTATGTCTCAATCATACAACTGATCTAGTCTCCTAGTTTACTCGTGCGACTGGTCCATAAGCATGATGTATTCATGCGTATGGTCCAAAAGTATGGGCCATTAGCATGAATACTCATCTGACTAGGTTGAACACATTACTTAATCATTATTGACTTAGAATTGTGTACAACAACCTCAAACTTATATAATAAGTTCATTATAGTTTAACACAATAATAATATGAAATATTAAACACTAATAAGCATTAACCACATATTATATTCATTGAACTATTTCATTACATATGTGTAAGACATGAAAGACTTTTACATTTAAGCTCATAAACTAGGTACACATGTACCTACAATAAGGAATTTATGAAATAATCAAATTGTTCATTATGTGCATCACCTGAAGATGAATTATATCACTCCTAATTTTATGCATCCACTGCATTGTGAATGTCTTACGCAGAAACATCTACGGATGTGTTTTGAACTTCTGTTAGAGTTACAGGAATATCTACACATGGTGTTTGTTGACATCCTGATATCATTTGATTGAAATATGATGGAAAATCGTTAGTATGTGGAACATCTATAAATGTGGATGGAACGTTTGCAGATGAAATATTCATATCTCCGGATGTAGAACACTCATTTGCGGATGCAAAGTTAGCATCTACTGATGTATTCTTTTCATATGACGATATAGATCTATTTGACTAGTCTTGTGTTGTATTGTTTGCATGATTTGTAGTTCTTTGTTCAATAACACTTGGAGGATCAACAGATAATGACACTACATTCATGTTTGGAGGCCCAAACGGATAACATGTATCCATAGAACCTGCACTATTCAAATAACCAAAGTTAAATGATTCTATGAGTGCATCAATATCAAATAACCATGATTATCCTTTAACAGATTTTAGAAATAAGGATTCATCAAATAACACATTAGGTTTTTCTTCCACAATGGTTTGTTGTGGAATGTAAATCCTATATGATTTAGATGGTGTAGAATATCCAACAAAGAAACCATCAAAGGCTTTCTCTAAAATCATTCCCAGTTGTTCATTTATGTTTAAGATAGATACATGACACCCATAAGCTCTAAGATCTCTTATGTAAGGTTTTCTTTTAAATAGAAGCTCATATCGTGTTTTATTATGTTCTTTGACAATTATCACTTGTTTAGAACAGTGCATGTTGTACTCACGGCTTCAGCCCAAAATGTGATTGGCAATTGTGAATCAGCTAGCATTGTCCTTACTGCTTCAATGAGAGTCGTATTTCTTCATTCAGCAACTCTATTTTGTTGTGGAGTTCTTGGTGCACTGAATTTCCTTCCACTGCCTTTAATCCTGCACAAAGAATCTAAGATAGTATTATCAAATTCAGTACCATTATCACTCCTAAAAATTTGAACTATTTGATCAAGTTCATATTCAATCTTAGTGAGAAACTGCATTAATATTTCTGATGTTTCACTCTTTTGTTTTAAGAAAAAGACCCATGTGAATCTCGTGAAATCATCCACCACCACTAAACAATATTCTCTTTTACCAATGTTCATCACATTGGTTGGACCATAAAGATCCATGTGAAGCAATTTGAGTAGTGTTGTGTTTGTATTGATGATTTTGGATTTATGTGACACCCTATGTTATTTTACTTTATGACATGAAGGATATCGATTTGAACAATAAAATTCTTTTCTTTAGTTGTCCAATGACTAAGTCCTTTTTCACCGATATATTCATATTCTTCATGTTGAATGAACAAGCCTTCTATGCCACAACTAAGATTCATCTTTTGATGACTTAGATAATAGGCATGTTTCATTGATTGTGAGTGTTGTATTGTTCATATCCAAAACATATGTGTTTCCTTTTCTTTATGCTTTAAGAAGGATCCAGTCTTCTGGGATTGAAAAAGCTAGCTTAAGAATGTAACACTTAGTTCATCAAAGAGTGTGGTATAATTTTGATCACAAATTTGAGACACACTAAGTAAATTATATTGTAAATTTTCACAAAAATTAACTTTCTCAAATTGAGCACACCATCAGTTACCATTCCTTCACCAACAATTACCTCCCTTCTTATCCCCACCAAATGCCACATAAGAAGCATTTTTATGTTTGAAGTCATTAAGACGAGAATAGTTTCGTATCATATGCCTCGAACCACCACTATCGACATACCACTTGTTGTCAGCTCTTCATGTTTGTTCCTGCACACATAAAGAAATCAATTAGAATTGGGAAGGCAAGCCTTAATGATCTTGTGTTTTCTGGAAGGGTCTAAAATTGTTACTCCTCCATGAATAAGTCTTGATGTTTCAATACTAACATTAGACTCAATTTATTCATTATGTGTTATTTGTGGTGAGGATGATCCTATTAAAGATGAGCTTGTTGAGCTTTGTTTTTATTTCTCAAACCCTCTTCTTTCACCTTTTCTTTGTTTGGTTATTGTTTGGATTTGAATGATAAAACTTGATTGTTGAAAGTTTCACCATCCTTTGATTTTGATTGTGGTATGTGAGTAGCCTTTTCAAAATGATCAAAGAATGTATTATCAGTATTTGCTATCTTATCTGTCAGATCCACCTTCTTATGAGGTGTTTTGAGTTGCTTATATGGTTCTTTCATTTTTAATGGTTTATCATCAGCAAAGTTTTCTTCTTTTTTTGACATATTTTGTTTGAGCTACTGCTTATTTGGTTTCGAATCTTTTTGACTATCAATTGATTAGGAGTCTGATTCAGCCTTCTTAGATTTTGTTTCTTTGTGCTCTTTGTCTTGTTCTATTTGTTAAAATAACATTCTTGTGTAGAATCACTATTTTTGTTATAATTGCACATTGGTTGTTGAAATAGCAATCAAAAGTCATGTGATTGTTAATATTGCAAATAGAGTAATAACTGTTGAAGTAACAATCTTTAGTGTTGTGATTTTTAATGTCATACCACTTGCAATACTTTTCCGGTGACACATTTCAGATTCAATCACTTTCTTCATCTTTTGTTGCCTTTGAGCCTTCAATTGTTTTTCAAACATTGCAGTTGATGATCATTCTCTTTCCCTAACGTGACATCAAAAGTTTATTGTTTATCATCAGTGGATTGTGTTCCTTATGATTCACAACTTGTTGTTTAGATTTCTTGGTGGTTTCTTCCTTTAGCTTCCTCAGATCTTCTACTGTCTAAGTAGATTTGTTATTCCGCACATCTTCTACTAATGATGAAATTTTCTTCGTTCGGAAGAATTCTGCTGATTTTACTTGCTTTCCCTTGTCTATGGAATATTTGTTTTTATGCAAATGATCTACTGATGAACAATTCTGGTGATTGTATTTCTCATTTTCTATTGAAGGTGTCTAGTGCTTGTGATGTTCCTGAAGTGCTTCATTCAACTGAGCTATTCTCTTGCAAATAGTTTTCAACATGTTTCTTTTCTTAGGAGTATAAGGTAGCTTGGTTTCTTCAAGAACTTTAGGAATGATTGGCTTAAACGAAAACTTCTTACCAATATCCAATTCAACCGCACATGTCTCATCATGTTCATTAGCATCATCCGAGTCATCACATTCATCAAAGTCAAATTCTAAGTCGTTTTGTTTGGCTTGTTATGTTTCAAAAGACTCAGTTTCACTCACCTCAAAATCGTTGCTATTTACCGGTTGATTACATTATTTTCAAAATTAGTGCATGGCACAAAATGATTTGATAAACTATTTGTCATTGTTTGAGGAAAAGTTGTATAGTTATCATTCAAAGGGGGTGCAACATCATTGTATCCCAACCCATACATGTTCTATAAATCAATATGAGAATTTAATAATTTCTCATATTGCTAAGATGAAATTTGAAACTTCTGAAGTTTCACTTTAGTTAATGCATGATCAGCCATGGATATTGTTAAGGATGTGGTCAAATGCTCAACATGGGCTTTTAAACTATAAATTTCATAAACAAGTTAATCTAAATCCTTTTATAAAGAGTTAATTATGATTTGATATAATTTATGCTATCTTACATGAGACTAATTCAAAATCATTGTTTCTTTTACTATGTCAGCTAATTATTGAGCATGGACTTTATATCTTTCAAGTTCCTCAACACATAATGATGAATATAGTCTATCTCTTACCTCTTAAGCCATAGGTGAAAATTTATTCTCAATGTTGGCCATAGAGCTTGATTCCCTTCTAGCACTTCCTTCTCATACATGCTCCAGTTATAAGTTCCATCTTGTAAAATGGTCAACATAGTTTCTTGTGAACTACTTGTAGGTATGTGTCCCTAGTTTTTTAACTTAATGCAATATGTCTTTAATGTCTTACACTTGTGTAATACTTGGGTACTTAATGAAATGTAAATGTTTGGTTGTGATTATAATGTTTAATATTTCATTAATGAGTTGTTTAACGTATATTGAATTGATTAAATAGGTTTGTGGGTGTTTGAAATAATATAAATAATGTAAGAATATTGAATACGTTCAAACTTAGTAAGATGAAGTTATCATGCGTCTGAGTGGACCATGCGCCCCAATAGTGGTCATGCATCCGAATGGACCATGCGCCCCAAAAGTGGTCATGCGCCAGAATGGCCATGCGACTAAGTATCCATGCGCCTAAATAGTCCATACACCTGAACAACTTCATGCGGATGACTCAGTCGCACGACTGAACACTCAGTCGTGCGAATGGATCAACCGTATGGCTCAGTCGCACGACTGAACCATGCTAATGGTTCAGTCGCCTGAACGAGAAACCTAAACCTATAAATACCACCTAATTCGAGGAAAAAAGCATTAAACACACTTCAACTCCAGACATACCCTAGCCGTCCAGAGACCTCTAAGATCATACTCCAAGTTCATAGATCGCAGTAGATCGATTCCTAATAGATTCTTAACATTAGATTCAATTACATAATTGTTTGTACGTATGTTCTCACTGATTGGATCGCCAACCAAATAGGATTCCACACTATTTGATTCGTTTTACATGTTAATTAGTTAGTACATTGTCCAGTACACAATCCTAACAAGTGGTATGTGAGCTTTGGCTCTTGATTGCGTGTGATTCAATCGTCTTTGATACAAAAATTGTGTTTTTCACTGAAAACGCAATCTTTTTTTGTCAAACGGTTCCTTAGTTTTCTCCCGGTCATAAAGTTCAGTTTTTCTGGCATACGACAATTAGGGTTAGTGAAAATTCGAGTATTTGCGGACAAACCACGTTAAACCTAGAAAATTTTGAATTCCAGCAGCCTCAGTCGCACGATTGACTCAATCGCACGAATGAACTCATTTGCATTCCCCATATGCACGATTGGACGCATTCGTACTCCCATTCGTACAACTGAGAACTCTATTCGAACTGTTCAACCTGATTAGTTCATTCGGCTGACTGACTCATCCGCATTAGTTCAGTCGCACGATTGAACCATCCAAATAGCTCAATCACCTTCCTTCATTCGCACACATAAAACAGTTAGTTTTAAAATTAAAGTTAAGTGAAATGGAGGACCAGTTTTTTGCATACACAGCACGTAGAGACACACGTATACAGAACCTACTGCTATTGGAGAATGAAGTGCGTAATCATTATAAACCCCCAAAACTTATCATGTTAGACGAGTACCCACAGTGGAAGAAATGTTTTGAAATCTACTTAAATGGAGTAGATACAAATCTGTGGGAGGCTATAGAGTCGGGGTACAACATGCCAGTAGGAGCTGACCATGTCAAACTTACTTTAAGTGGCATGACTAATGCACAAAAGGTAAAACACAATACTGAGAAGAAAGTCTACGCTTTGCTTACCCAGTCTATTCCGAAGGATATCTTCCATCAATATTGGATGCATTAGAAAAGAGGTATAATTGGAATGCCTCACTCAAGGCTATTAAGGCCAAAGCTTTGAAGAAAGAGTTTGAAAACTTCTCTTCAATGGGAAAGGAAAGCCTAGACGATGTGATCGACAGATTCTACCACTTGATGAGTGAGATGCACACTCATGGAGTAACAATGTCGATGGAAGATAAAGTAACCAACTTTGCTGATGGACTTCCAGAGAAATGGCTTCCTTTGTTTCTAATCTCAGACAGAATAGGATGCTTCGAAGTTAGATATAATGACTTCATTTTGAAACTGAGAGAGGAGGAACTAAGGATGAAGTATAGAGCCCAAAAGGACAACTATGATTAGAATCGGCGCCTTACAACGCGACACCTCAGGCCAAGACATCTGAAGCACCACTGCAGACTGCCTTCGTGACAAGCTCATCTGGTCCAGCACAAGCATCTACTTCAGGTTCCGAGACGTCAGGGTCGTCAGGTACCCAGTATATTATACTTGAAGCCAATGCGACAAAATTGAAGATCGATAACTTCGGTAACATGACTGTTGAGGTGGCCAGAGAACACATGGACCTTTTAGTTGCGGTAGTCCACTTTTATAATGGACTAATTGCTGGAAAGATAGGGAACTGCCACCTAGCTGATGAAGATTAAGAGCAGGTGGACGAGACTGAGTTGGAACGGATGGACATTATGTGGGCCTTAGCGAGTGCTGTCCGACGAGCTAAGAAGTTTGTAAAGAAGATCGGAGAGAACTTGGTTGCAACTAAGGACACAACCTTTGGCTTCGATAAATCAAAGGTGACTTGTTTCAACTGTGGTGAGAAAGGGCACTTCAAAAGGGAGTGTGTGAAGCCAAAGAAGACTTGCAATGGGAATCTCTTCTCCACCTTCAATCATCATGAGAAACCCACTAGCAGTCCTACTTCATCAAGCAAGGATCCTAAAGCCTTGACTGCTAAAGAGGATGAAGGGCAGGACTGGAGCTTTCGGTTTGTCTCACCCGGAGAATCCAACATCGCTAGTGTGGAAGATATAGATGACGATTCTACCAGTGAAGGAGACATAGCAGTAGAGATCACGATGTCCAGCTCTGAAGAAATTGCACCAGTGGTCACCTACCTGCCTGAAGACGTGACAACTAATACAAAGTCAGAATCACCAGCTCTAGAAACTTCAGATTCTGCTTTGATGGTTGATTCTTCAGAAACCGCTCAGGTAAGTACTACTGACCAACTCTTTTCTAATCATGCTTGTTCTGACTGTAATAAATTTAGGGAAATCATTCATTCTAAATTTGCTAGGTTATTAGATCATAATGATAACTTGGTAAAGGACCTAGAACTATGCACTGAGGCAAACAGAGTTTTAAAGCAAAATGAGCATAGTTATAAAGAAAAGATAGACCATTTGAACAAACACCTTAGAGAAACAAAAGTTGTAGCCTTTAACCAAGCTATGAAATTAGGTATTTTAACTCCCTAGAGGACACTAAGAAGCAAAAAGCAGTTTTAGAAGTAGAAGTTAATTTGTTAAAGCAAAAACTGCATAGTTGGACAACTTCATCTCATATTGTCCAACACTTAGTGAGAGAGGGAAATAATAGGGAGGGATTGGGATACAGAGTGGTTCCACCACCACCTGAGACCTTGATGAACACCAAAAGCAAACCAATTAATAACAACCCCATCAAGGATCATGTGGTGTCCACTCCACTTGTTAGTGACCCAGATTCAACAAGTACATCAATTGAATCTAGCACTAAACAAAAGGAGTCACTTCAAAGCCAAAAGGAAATATTCCTTGTGTTAACCTGGAAAAGAGTTTGAAAAGGTTAATTTAATGTCAGGTTCAAACAAAGTCAATTCTAAACTTAAAAGGACAATCAAATCTAATCAATCACGTGAATCATGTCAAAGTCCAGGAAAACAAAATGTAAAGGATGTAAAACTAGGTAAAGCAATTAAATTTGTAAAACCAGACTATACATCTAACTAGGAAATGTCTAAGTCAATACAGGATAAGGTCACACGTGTGTCACCTACATCTCCACAAAAACAAATAAATCGTAAAGTTGAAAGCAGATCCTGCTACAATTGTGGAGAGTACGAACACATTGCATCTCATTGTCCTTATTATCAGACACCAAGGAAGAAAGTTGAACTTTCTGTATCAAAAGCTAGCTCTTTGAAGAGGAACTCAGTGACGCCTCCTAAAAGAGATATAGAACACAAAGTTCAACCCATCGTCCAGCTGCCTGTTTATCACAAACAGGCCTTACACAAATCTGGCTTATGGAAGGAAAAATCCTCCTTAGTATCTAAAAATGAGAACAAACAGACATCTGAGCTTCCGTCACCCTTGAAAGGTCAATGGGTGAGTTTATGATGTGTGATGCCTCTAGGAGACCCAAGCAAAGGCTTGGGATCCTAACCTGAACTAACGTTTTCATTGAATATGCAGGGTGTTCGCTATAGTGCTGAAACTAACACGTGGATTGTATATAGCGGATCATCCAGGCACATGACGGGGAACAAGGCTCTCTTATCAAATGTCAAACAAATCAAAGGAGGCATGTTTCATTCGCTAGAAAGAAAGCTGGGTACATCACAGCTCAGGGGAAGTAGGAAATCAGAAGGTGAAGTTTCACAAGGTAAACTATGTCCAACAACTTTAGAATAACTTGCTTTTTGTTTCCCAAATTTATGATAAAGACTTTCAGGTAGTGTTTGATAATAAGAAGTGCTATGTCCTGAAGAAGGACTACGTAATCCCAGAGGATCAAGTATTAATGTCTGCCTCAAGATATAAGGACCATTATGTCTTGGATTTATTGAAGGCCTCCACAATGAATCATGAAGTTCAGTGCCTCTTGTCAAAAGCTACTGAGAAGAATCCATCTCCTCGCATAGGAGAATGGGACACATTAATCCACAGAAGATGAATCATTTGATCCAGAATGATCTAGTAAGTGGAGTTAACATTAAAAACTTCCAACTTCCGGAGATCTGTGTTGCATTCAAGAAGGGGAAACAGACGAAGAAGGCTCATAAGGAAAAGAAAGTTCACTCTATCGAACTTCCTCTTGAACTTCTTCACATGGATCTGTTTGGTCCACCCAGTACAAGAAGCATTCTAGGCGACTTGTACTGCTACTGATGACTACTCAAGATTCACTTGGGTGATGTTTCTGAAATCCAAATTAGAAACATTTGAGTCCTCAAAGAGTTAGTAACTACGTTGGAGTCCCTATAGAAGTTGAAGGTACGTCAAGTGCGCTCAAACAACGAAACCGAGTCCAAGAATCAATGGATGGAGGTTTACTACAAGGAAAAGGGAATTGTGCATCAGTTCACTTCTACTTACACTCCTCAGATGAACGACATTGCTAAAAGGAAGAATAACAACTTGATAGAGACGGCACATACAATGCTAGTAGACTCAAAACTGCCTATTCAATTTTGGAATGAGGCAGTTGCAAATGCATGTTATATGCTCAATCGAGTTCTGGTAGTTAAACGCCATGGAAAAACATGCTATGAGTTACTACAACTACATAAAACTAACTTAGACTATCTCGAGCCGTTTGGCGCTCTGTGCACCCTACTGAAGAAGACTCAGGAGGGAAAATTCAGCGAGAAGGCTGATGAAGGGATCTTTCTAGGATACAACATACCAAACAAGAGACTGTACAACAACTCAACGAGTCAAGTAGAAGTGTGGTGTAACGTTGATGTTCAGAGATACACCATATTATCTGCTGGAAAAGGGCCTGCTTACTTCTTCAACTATGATGGATTTTTCAAGTCCTTCAACATACCTCTCTCCACTTCTGAACACGAGTTGGAAACCAAGATGATGTATGATGTCTTGAACACACCGTCTTAAGATTCAACACCATCTGGTCACAGGGTCAATCATCTATCAACTCAGGGGGAGCACTTGATGATAGTAACTCCTCCTCTGATAAAGAAGCTATCGAGACTGATCAGAACAACCAGGAGGAACAGGTTCCTATTCCTGCAAGTCCATAAGCATCTGACATTGATGCTTCTGAATATTTGGAACCTCAAACTCCTACTACCTCAGATACTAAACCAAATGATCATAATCTTGATTCTGAGGTGGTGGTTCCAACAACTCCTGGATCATGCCTAAATGTCTATCATCCTTTGGACAATGTCATTAAGATGTGAGGTCAGGAGTTCAGACCAGAATTTAGTTATACTTAGGTGACTATGCCTCGGTAATGGAAAAGGGATAACTTCACGATGGTGCATATCGTTGCTTTGTGTCTCAGCTTGACCCAAAGTATGTTAGTGAAGCCCTAAATGATGAGGCATGGTGAGTGCCATGCAAGAAGAACTTCTTCAGTTCAAGAAGTTGGGTGTATGGACTCTGGTGGATAGACCTAAAGGAGCTAAGTAATTGGCACTAAATGGGTCTTGAAATGCAAGAAGATGATCAAGGTATGATCATCCGAAACAAGGCCCGACTTGTTCTCCAAGGATTTCGACAAGTTGAGGGCATTGACTACAATGAAGTGTTTGCACCCGTGGCAAGAATGGAAATCCGCATCTTCCTTGCCTATGCATCTTATATGAAGATTCAAGTTTATCAACTTGATGTGAAGAGTGCTTTCCTTCATGGTGAAATCAGAGAGACAGTTTACGTGAGTCAACCCAAGGGATTTGAGGATCCATATCATTGGGACAGAGTTTACAAACTCGACAAGGCTTTATACGGGCTTCATCAAGCTTTGAGGGCCTGGTATGAGAAACTCTCGACTCATCTTGTGAAACACGGTTTTCGCAGAGGAGTCATTGACTGCACATTGTTTATCAAGGAGAAAGATGGGGATTTACTGCTCGTACAAATCTATGTCGATGACATAATCTTCCGTTCAAGAACGAAGAATTATGTAACGAGTTTGAAGCAGTAATGAAGGCGGAGTTTGAGATGAGTGCAATGGGAGAGATGAAATTCTTTCTCGGGTTAAAGGTAGATCAGACACCAAATAAAATTTTCTTACATCAGATCAAGTATGTAGGAGATATACTCAGTCAGTTTGACATGGAGAATGCTTCTGCAGCTGGGACTCCACTTG
Source organism: Flaveria trinervia (assembly GCA_025506515.1). Classification (NCBI taxonomy): domain Eukaryota; kingdom Viridiplantae; phylum Streptophyta; class Magnoliopsida; order Asterales; family Asteraceae; genus Flaveria; species Flaveria trinervia. The sequence goes on from CM046445.1 coordinate 50,133,236, forward strand.
CTACAAACCATGATGTGGCACCCGACGAATCTGTTGATCTGGTTGATGCCACTATGTACCGGGGGTTGATTGGATCTCTCATGTACCTCACTGCCTTAAGACCTGATATCATGTATGCTACATGTTTATGTTCAAGATATCAGGCAAAGCCAAAGGTTAACCATCTCATTAGGGTCAAAAGGATATTTTGTTATCTAAAGGGTACACCAACGCTTGGGTTGTGGTATCCTCATGATGATGACTTTGAGCTTACGCGTATAGCAACTCGGATTACGGTGGCTGCAAGATGAATTACAAGTCTACCTCAGCAGGGTGTCAGTTCTTTGGGAGAAGATTAGTAACCTGGCAGTGTGAGAAGCAGACCTCGGTTGCATTGTCAACCTGCGAAGTCGAATACGTTGCTGTCACAAATCATATGGATTCAACAACAAATACGGATTACGGTTTGAAATTCTCTTATACTCCTATCTTTGTTGATAACTCTACTGCAATTGCAGTCACTAAAAACCCGATCCAACATCCAAAGACCAAAATCGGAATTAAATATCACTTTATGCATGATTGTTTTGAAAAGAATCTAACCGATGTGGTAAAAATAAACAATGATTTTCAACGCGCTGACCTCTATACAAATGCTTTTGACAAACCACGTTTTCTATATTTGTTAGAGGTCAACGGGATTAAAAAGAAAAGTGATGTAATTCCCCATGATGATCATGTGTAGTCCGATGAGTCTTGTTTTTTTTATTATTTATTATCCTTATTTATTTGTTTAATCAGTTTAATTACATTAATGTTATTTGGTCGCCTATTAAAATCCTAAAAAGCGTAAATCGGTTACAGTTTTAGAATTTTAGGGGCAGAATAGGTCAGTTAGTAACATTAACAAAAAAAGGGGGAGGAAGAGAGGCTGGCTGATAGAAAGTAGATCGTATCTGTGATACCGATTCAAGAACTTTAGAAAATGATAGTACACATGTACAAATCACTTGGGACTTTAAAAGATTAAATAAAATAAGATGAAAGTTCAAAGTATAAGTCTGTGTAGTCTGAGCAATATAAAAGGAAAGATGATAGTAAAACTAGCTACTATTAAGGTAACACAAAGAAAGTAGACCTAGAGTTTGTTAGACCACTGATGATATGTTGTTAGATTCAACACAATAGACGATTAGACCTTATTGGTGATATCAAGAACAAACTAAGTTGTTCAACAAGCTGTGGGTTAACATCTTATCCCTGGTTAACACAATCATTAAATTCCAATAAGGGGTGACGAGCAGAACAAACACCACAAATGTGTGCGTAAGACCAAAATATGAGCAAAAGCAATCAAACTAATAACTTATGTTGTTAGTAAGAACTATGCATAAAGATGAAAAATGCTCAAACAAGAAGATAGGTTATGTGCTTCTCTGTTGTGCGGTGGCACTGACCTGAGGATAAGCATAACCTATATACTGTAGACTTCTTTGTTGTTTGCCGCCTCTCTGCTGTGCGGTGGCACTGACCTGAGGCTTGGCTTCTCTCTGAAAGTTCTAAGAATAGTGTCTTCTTGAAAATTACCCTGAAACTGCTCAAAAATCACCTGAGGAATGTTGATTACCAAATTAGTGTGGGATCCACAAATGCCTGTTGAAATAATCAAACCTAAACTGTCACCAATGTTGGTCAAAAGTTTGTGCATGGATTTAAGAGGATCAGTATACTGACTATCATCATGGCTACAATTCTTGAAAGTCCAAATCAAGGTGGGATCTATTAGTACTAGTATGATTTCCTAAACTTGCTAACAACTCTATATGAAAAACAAGAATTGGGCATCAAAATGTGTTGATAACATGTCCCAAATGATTTGACTTGCATGTATGATTCCAATTTGAATTGGTCCAATTACGATCAAACGTAATTGAAGCTGCCTATTCCGGAATGAAATCCGTTAGATATCTATCTTAGGATTTACACCTCACACAAAAAGTCAAAACCAAGTTTAGTTTTCTATGTCAGTTTAAGTCTTTTATTTTTATTTAATTTTGTCAATTTAGTTTTTTAAACATCAGACTATGCCATGGAATTCAATAGGGGATTTAATCACTCAAAAAGGATCACGTCTGACGTGACCACACGGGATTTCAAATTTAAATGGGTCACGTCTGAGGTGACAAAGTGTTTTTAAAAGAATCACGTCTAAGGTGATCAAAAGTTTTCAAGATTAAAATGATCATGTCTGAGATGATCGAGTGCTTAAAACGTCTAATCAAAAGTTAAAAGGAATTAAGTGCAAAATGGTCATAAAGTCAAACCATGAGTATGATCCATTCGCACGACTGGACCATGAGTATGGACCAGTCGTACGATTGGATGATACGAATGAGCCCAATCACATGACTTACCCACATGTATAGGACATACGTGCGATTGGGCCTTTAGCATGGATAAAATCACATGATTGGATGACCAAAAAAAGCCAATCGCATGGATGAAGGTGACCGAATAACACAGTCGCACGACTAACTTCTAGTCGCACGACTAACTTCTAGTCGCACGACTAAAGGTGACCGACTGTGCTAGTCGCACAACTGAACTTCAGTCACATGAATCACTATGCGGCTGGGCTCAGTCGCACGACTGAAGGAAACCCTAGTATAAATAGAGGGGGAGTCGATCGCAGTCATTCATCAGTCCCAAATCAGCCCTAAATCGCACGAGGCACCGTTAGTCTACCCGATTTTCATTTGATCATTTTGAACCATTGATTATTGCATACTGATGATTTGTGGTTACTATACAAGTAATGTGCGGTGCAATCCATGAAAATTTCCATCGATTCATGCCCAAAAATCGACTGAATTGAACCTTAAAAAGAACCGTGACTTTTTTTAACTAAGAAACTATTAAACTAAGTCCATTGTGAAATTAAATGTTATTAGGTGTTTTGTCGGTCAAATGCGAGCTTAATGAGCCAAACCACGACGCCTAATATTAATATTTGCTCAAATTTGATTTTGAATTGAACAGTCAGTCTGTCATGCGAATAGATAACCTGATGAATTTCAGTAGCCCGACTGAGCGGGGCGAATGGCTAAGCCGCATGACTGAACCATGTGTATGCGTTCAGTCGCACGCATGAGATAGCATACGTATGAGCCTAGTCGCTTGTTCAGTCGTATGTATGAGGTCACTCGAACGACTAGATCTCAGTCACACACCTCGTTCGCATGACTAGATCTCAATCGCATAGTTTCATTCGCACAACAGAACAGAAAATTTCATGTTCAAATGAATCTAATTATTACTTATTGAAGGACACTATCGTTTGTGTGCATTGTGTAATAGATGGCTAGTCGTTGAACTATAAGCACCAAGCACAACATCTGTGCTCATCTAGATCTGACCTCAAGGAATGCTGCTAACTTCTCTGGCATTATTACTTTTCTACGGAGATCGAGGATCTTCCATGCTATCTCGACTCATTGCATTCCCTATTGCTCAGTCCAACAGGCTTTCTAGGAAAGTGTTGTGGTGGACAGATCCTCAGAGCCCTATCACATCAGGAGCTCGATATATGGAGAGGTGATTGAGATCACTAAGGATGATCTTTGGACAGTTCTCGAGTTTGTGGATGATGCTGACTGTCCCACTCGATTACACCCACTTACTGTTCGAGGATGTTTCATGCGAGTTAAGTACTCTGGGGACATCAACGCAAGGGTGCTCAACAAGAGCAACTTGTGCCTCCAGTTCAAGTACCTCGCCCATGTGCTACTGAAGTGTATAGCGTCTCGGAAGGGAGGGTTCGACGAGCTCTCAGATCAGATTCAGAACGCTTATGTGGATGGGGACAACAATGCAAGGGTGCTCAATAAGAGCTTCTCCAAGATGATCTTCGCCTATATGATAGAGAACATTGAGGGGAAATGGAAGGAGGGATTCTGCATGTACCATCAATTCATCCAGATGATTATCGATGAGAAACTACCATCTCTACCTAAGGAGAAGGAGAACGTTGTAGTTCTTGAGGTGATGGACGACACCACACTGGGTCGTATGAAGGTTTATAGGGGGAAGCAGGTTAAGCCCCCAGTGAGGACATTGTTCGGGCATCTGGCCCGGAGGATTACGTGGCACCGGCAAGGCGTAAATGGCGTCACGTAGACAGTGACTCTGATGTTGAGCAGTTAGAGCTCCCGGAGGATGACCCCAACAACGACGATAGTGGTGATGGTGGAGATGTTGGGCCCACTCAACCAAGGGCCCCACAGCTAATATAGCATCTTCGGCACCCACCCAAGGGGAGACAAAGGCTGCAGGGTTCCATCAGGACTTCCAACCTGATGATGAGAGGAGTCGAACGAGGAGCCTCTGACTCGAATGGTGGGTAGCAAGGTTGTTGTCACTGAGCGAGAGCTCCGGGCGGTTGGTGAACACCCTAGCGGATCGGGTGAGGCTGACATTGATCCTACTTATGCTCACAATCAGCCAAGCAGTGTTCTAGGGGGAGCATCCACCTCGAAGGGATTGAGGAAGGAAAGGATGGCTTAGCCCCACAGATTGAGGAAGAAGAAGAGGAGGACGATCATCATAACCACCACCACTACTACCACCACTACTACCACCACTCCACCCACTACCACCACTCCACCTACTACCATCACTCCAACTACATCCACTCATCCACCTACTACCACCACTACTGCTATACCATCTACCACACCCACTCCACCACCACCTTCATCTATATTACCCCCAATCTTCACCACTGCCAACACCACTACCACCAGCCACCATGCCGGACCATCGTCATTCCCTTCCTACACATCTGGATCCACTCTACCTCCTAGTGGGGTGAAGGAACAACTATGGGCACTTAACCCCATGGTACTGAAGCTGTTGGCTGCCGATGACAAGAAGAATGCTTAGATTCGATAGCTAGTAGACCTTACTATAGCTCAATCTATGCAGATATCTCAGCACGCACAGCAAATAGAGCAGCAAGCCTAACTGATGGATGCATAGCCCGTAGAGATGTCCCACTCCAGAGCAGCATGCCCAAGCAGCTAAAAGGATAGATGAGTTGGAGCCCTTAAAGGTCAAGGAAGGAGATGAAGATGATGGTGATGATGACGATGATTCTGATGATGATGATAATGGTGATGACATTGAGGATGATACAGATGTTGGTGATGATGTTGATGATGTTGTTGATGATGATGAGGATGCATCTGCTACGGGTGCCACACCTGCAGGTTAAAGGAGGAGCAAAAGGTCTCAAGACCAAGGTGCCTCCACATCCGCCTCGTCAGCACAGGAGCATATGATCCATGACAAGAGTAATACTTAGCTGTCTTGGTTATTTAAATCATATCTATTTGAATATTGTATCACATTAGTGAAATGAATATTTATATTTAATGTTGATATTTCTGTCTTCATTATTACCTAATGATTGTTGTGTTCATGTCTAAATCAAGTAGATCCAATTTTCAGAGGGATGAACATGACGTTGCTCCCCTCCAACAGATCAAGACTCAGCTCCTCATGATTCTTGATCTGCAAGGAATAGTCAAGAGATCGGTGATGTACACTCCTCAAGAAGGATAGATCATTCACAATCTCAATGACGAGCAAATTGCTAAAATTTTCAAGCTAAATCCTGATGAGATTGTCAAGGATGCTCCAACAATCCAAGTTGAAAGTGACAACAAGCTCAACAACGTTGATGAGATCGAGATAGAAGATGTCGCAGACCAACACTATCCAGAGTACACTGACATTGAAGGTAATGCCGTTCCCAATCTGGGCGACAACCTTGTCAGGGAAACTTTTGAAACTCTGGATAGAATGGAAGAAGAGTCTGACAAGACTAAAGATAAGGACCAAGCCTCGGATGCGTGTTTTGAAGAGATAAGAGCCCAACGCAGTGCTTCAAAGTCAAGTGTCTACACCAAGTTGTACAAAGTGAAGAAACATCATAAGGTGTCGGGCAAAATCATCGTGTGGGCATATTTCGAAGATCTCAACGTTTATGCTGTTGAACGTGAGAAAGGGATAGAGCACTTGAGGTTTCCTCATGACCTGAAGAGCCTTCCTGGATTAGAGCTGAACCAGTTAGCAAAGCTGAAATTGCTATACGCTGATCCACACAGATGTCTGGATGGTTTGAAGCAGCTCTTAAAAGAGAGTACCACACCAGATCGGTCAACTTAAAACCTCAACAGCTAACGAGGTATCTCAGACGGTCTGAGGTTGATCCCATTACTGGAAAACCAAAGATAGTGCTGAAGTGGAGTCCACCGCGAACAATGTCAAAGACCCCTCTACAAGAGATGCCTCAGGACTTCACTCCACACTTCAAATGGTGGTACTATGATTGGAGGACAAGAGAAGTAGTCATAGTCTTGAACAAGTATGGTGTTATGGAAACCATCAGGGTGTTTGACCCTATGTGGCTTGCGAACTTATCTGCAGATGATGTATATACAATGTACAAGTGGCCACTATTCTATGACTCTCAAGATATTGTACAAGCTCTACAATTCCAGAATGTGATACGACTCTGCTTTGCTTTTGAGATACACGCAGGCGTCACCAGAGTAGAGAAGTACAAGAAGTATGAAGAGGCTATGAAGATGGTAAGACACTAGATGGAACTAGGTCCAAGGGGAAGTTTATAGGTACATGTGTCCCTAGTATCTGAACTTAATGTAATATGTCTTTAATGTCTTACACTTATGTAATACTTGGGTACATAATGAAAGGTAAATGTTTGGTTGTGATTATAATGTTTAATATTTCATTAATGATTAACGTATATTGAATTGGTTATATAGGTTTGAGGGTGTTTGAACTAATATAAATAATGTAATAATATTGAATAAGTTCAAACTTATTAAGATGAAGTTGTCATGCATCCGAATGGACCATGCGCCCCAACAGTGGTCATGCATCCGAATGGACCATGCACCCCAACAGTGGTCATGCGACTAAGTGTCCATGCACCTAAATGTCCATACGCCTGAACAACTTCATGCGAATGACTCAGTCGCATGACGGAACACTGAGTCATGCGAATGGATCAACCGCATGGCTCAATCGCACGACTGAACCATGCTAATGGTTCAGTCGGCCGAATTAGAAAGCTAAACCTATAAATACCACCTAATTCATGGAAAAACAAAAGCATTAAACACACTTCGACTCCAAACGTACCCTAGCTGTCCAAAGACCTCTAAGATCATACTCCAAGTTCATAGATCGAAGTAGATCGATTCCTAATCGATTCTTAACGTTAGATTCAATTACATAATTGTTTCTACGTGTGCTCTCACTGATTGGATCGCCAATCAAATAGGATTCCGCACTATTTGATTCGGTTTACATGTTAATGATTTAGTACATTGTCCCGTACATGATCCTAGCATTACTAGGCCCTGATAATGCATTTCTAACTAGTGGGGATGAGTTAGTTATTTGAGATTGTCTGTAACATCTTTGAGATGTTGTCGGTTGATGAGATTGATGTTGATGAGACTGTTGTTGCTGATTGTGTCTCATGTCATAAGTTGATTGTTGATTTCATTCTCTTGAGAAGTGTCCATAGAGATTGCATTTGAAACATCTAACTTTTTACTTATCAACACCATTTTTGGTTGTTTTACTTGGTGAAGCCAAATTTTTGTTTCTTCTCTGGTATTGTTTGGCTATATAAGCAATCATTATCATTTGCCACTAAAGATCCACTTACTCTACTAAATCTACATGAAGTTCTTCCAAGTCTTGTTGGCAGATGTTGGTAGGTGTTAAAGTGCTTCCCAAGTAGGCTTGAAAGCTTGAGCTAAAAGCTGCAAATGCTCCTTTTGTTCTTTAGAGTCCAGAATCACAGTAATGGGCTCCTCTTGATTGTTGTTTCATGAAAACATTATTAATGATGTTGATGCATCCATTCTTTCTTATGGTATTCTTTTTTCTTTACGTGATTTACTTTGAGATGATTTCTTTCAAGGTTTTAAGGCATAAAAACTAACTTCTTCTTCATCTTCTCTCAAAGTATAAGAGTTGTCATGATGATAATTAGAAATAAAAGCACTTCCAACACTTTTGGTTTCTTTAAAAGGATAAAGAGTGACATGTGTGCTCACACTCTTGTTTCTTAACTTTTCATCCATTTCAAGAGCTTCAACTTTTTCCACTAATGTATCTAAACCAGTGGTTTATAGATCGAGGGTGTTCTTGAACACGGACACAGTTTTCTTCCAACTCTCTGGCAAAGTATGGAGCATCTTTTTCTTTAATTCCTTATTGGTATACTTCAACTCCAAGATGTTCATCTTAGTTACCAATTGCATAAACCTATGGAGTTATTGAGGAATTGATTCACCCTCAACATGGTAGAATGTTTCATATTGTGAGCGAAGAGTATCCTTCTTTGTGCTTCTGATTTCATCACTCTATTTGCAGAGTGCATGAAGTATCTTCCATAAGGAATTTGCTATTTTATAGTTCTCACATCTCATCAGTATTTCTTTGGGTAAATCCATACTAAGCAAACTGTATTCTTTAATATCGACTTTGACCTTCTTAACATCCTCAGGTGATAGATCTTTTATACTTATGGATTGATTGTTGTCATTATAATCCAGTCCAAGAGTGGGTGGAATATAAGGACCTTTAGTTATTGATACCCATAAGTCAATGATGGGGTGTGGATAGTATATATATTTTGATACACAGATTCAGTTTTAAATGGTTATTACAAGTACTAAACCACACACCCAAAAGGCAAGTGTACGTGTCGTGTGGTAATATAGTATTGGTAAGAACTGAGTATCAATCCGTGGACACACCTAGCCTAGTCAACAAACTTCACATTGACTATCAGATTTGGTTTTTGTTAAAGAAATGATTAGTTGCACTAGGAAGATTTTTATGGTTTAAAAACAATGATAAAAATAAAGTAAACTAAGAATTGAAGCGTTTGGATTTAAAACCAGGGAATAAAAGTTATGATCCTAATTAGACTCCACTTATGTAATCATGATGAATTGGTGGTGTGATTTAAAGATATGGATTAATGTATTTATGTTAATGTTTATAAAGATGAGTTGGCGCGATTTCTCGTCTATACTGCTGCCGTAGTGACTAGGATCATATCAGGTTGAGTTTTACTGCTTAGATCAACGCCCTAGTAATATAGGTAAATCTTTTGTGACCTATTTGACATATGATTTCTGAAAACATAACTTAATATTACAAAGAGAGTTGATCAAGTTCCTTCCTAACATACCATTAATTTTAGAAAACCATAACAATTATTGAAGATTTCTCAAAATAATAAAAGGGAACCCGCAAATGATCAGAAAGTTAAGGTGATATGATTTCTAATAACCATTTCTACTTCACTAGCCATTGATTTATTATGAAAACCGGTTTTACGAATGAATGTTAATGATACGGTTTTCAACCTTGTATGACAATCACAATCACAAACCATAAATTTATAACTTCCCATTCAAGTGTAGATGCTACCCATCAATAGTTTTCCCAAGACCACCATAACATTAACATAATATTTATCACACCTTTAGTTCATCACAAATTACATAAGTTTCATCCGATTAGGTTGATAGAAAGAGTTTAGCTCATAATGAGCTTGAACATAACAACATATAACAAAGAAGATAGATATGTAATCATCGGTGAAATGGAACAATCAAACCGATAATACACAATGGATGATGTATAGACGATCCCGAGCTTCTTCCATGTGTTGTATGCACCTCCCGAGCCTCCAAATGACCTTGAAGTCTTGATTCCCAAGAGAGTTCTACATAGTAACTCTCCCACCAAAGCTTACCAAAAATGGTGAACTTAGGCTTCTATTTATAGGCTTTCTATAGTGTTTAAGCACAGCCCCGTGCCTAAAAGGCACGACCCCTCTAGTACAATGCTTACAAATGTTGGTCGGCTCGTACATGCAGGTTGTGTCGGGCACGGCCCCGTGTTGAAGGTGGGGCGCGGCCCCGTGCCTTATAAGGCACAACCTCGTGTCTACTTTTACGGAATAATACTTTTTGTCCTGTCAGATGTCCAAACACTAGGGTGCGTTAATTTTGCACGGGGGTGTGTTTCTACCAAAGCATGGGGGCGTGCTTAAAGAGGCACGACCCCATGCTTGGACTCCAAAGCTTAGATTACTTTAATTTCTTGCTAAATATGCTTCATTGTCCATCTTGCCCTTTTAGATTCCTGAAAACACAATTTAACATTTTTAAGTGTATTTTCATCATTTTAAGGAAGGTATTAAGCAATAATTGATGTGCTTTTGATAGGATTTTTATGTATAATTTGGAGCATATCGAACATCCCCACACTTGAACCTTGCTTGTCCTCAAGCAAAAATCACTTAAAACGACGAATACACCAAAAACCCAAATAAATCATATTATAAACATGTCTTTCGAGAAATACGCAAGTAAACATTATTTTCATCCAAATATAAATATTCCAAGCATATGTAAAATGATATCCTAGCAAGCAATAGATTGGTTAGTAAAGACTATTGTCATGTAAAAATCCACACTTCTCACAAGATGCACTCACACTCGGCTAAATATATGGAGTCATAATAAAGATTAAGTATGACTAATACACTCAATTCCTAGTATGAATACGTGTGAAATCATATGCTTGTTAAGGGACCAAATCTCCACCTACTTAGATATTTACTTGCATAAATCATTAGCTCTTTGACGGGTTGTAACTTGGCTTGGGCTCGGTAAGAAATATTTGGAAAAAGTGGCTAATTGTTAAAGACGATGGTCTTCGCTTATTTTTTCTAACATAAACTACAAGAAAAGCAATAAAAGGTTCCTATTCAATACCTCAAGCTAGAAGGATATGCTAACTTGAGGACTCATTTAATGTCAGATTGTCAAGACCATATTTTGCTTTCAAGAATCGTACTTCATCTTTTACCCGAAGATACACAAAACTTTCCTTTCTCAAGGATCATTCGGCTTGAAACCTAATAGCACCCAATCGATTAGTTCTGTGTATTTGTATTGAGATTCAGTTTGATTCTCTTTGCATTTTCCATTATGAGACAAATTTCAACAATTTGGGCATCTTTTATATCTTTTTGCCCGTCTCTTTATAGCACTTTTTGAAATTCCACAAAATGGCGGAACTTGTTCCTTTTTTCGCCATTTCTTTCTTGCGTCGAACGTGAGATTGAAAATTTGTTCGTGGATTTGCATGATGAAGGCAACAAAGCAAATTGAAATCAAAAGAATGCATTCCAGTTCTTTAAGGTCTGTTAGTAAAAGACCATTTTTTATTATTTTACAAGCCAAAAACGTGTCTTTAACGAAAACGGGTTTTGTTAAAGGCTTTTTTGGTTAAGTGACATGGTGGTTCGGGTGAATAAAAGATTAAAATGTTTAAGCTCAACGGGGCTAACTAAAGTTGATGTTCACGTAAGGAAAATTAAAGAGAATGGTTGGGGCTCGAATGGTAAAGGTCACCTAGTGCCTAACTCATTTTTATGCAACAAATACTAATTAAAGTCTTGAAATCGATACCCAGAGCAAGTTCTAATCACATGTATCATATGGCACCCTCGACTAAATCCAGAATGAAGTACAATTGTAATTTGCAAAAGTTGTATAAGGCTCAAAAATAAACTCACATATGGATGAAATTTGGTACAAGTGTTTCATTTATATGATTAAATATTTTACTAGATTAGATTATTGCTTTTAAGGATATCACAAAAAAACATTTTCAAATTTATTTGGACGTCACGAATTTACTTCTTTATTTCCCGAAAACGTATATTTATAATTTGGTTTATCAAAAATTATATTATGTTTTTGGTTTCTTGTCACAAAAATTACTTGTTAAGTGATCTTTTCTTAAAATTTTTAATTTTGGACCTTTTTAGCAAAGTCAAATGCATTACTCCCATCCCCACACTTAAAATTCACATTGTCCTCAACGTGATTAACATAATCTAGATCGAGAAAGGGGTAATGAAATAACTCCCCTAAAATGATGAATTTGTCTCTTATGTTTGGTTACCCATGCTTTGTTAGAATCTTCGGGAGTTCCTGAAATGTCACCAATTTATTGAAAGCATTGAAATCCTAAACATACACAATAAAAAATGTCAAATTAAAAGATAGATTGGCACGAAACAACAGTGTCGGGTCCCCGAATACGATACGGTTTTCAAGGGCTTTGTGGTGGGATATCCCCCCACTAATGGTACATTCGGTTATTGATGTACGTGACATCGTTGCTCAGGTCATTGAATCGGGAATGCAGATTCTCGACTCGGTTGAAGGCTTGTCGGGCGTATTCAAATGATCGCCTTGCATGGTCACTGGTGGTTTGTATTGACTCGTAAAGGTCTAACATGGTTTGGAATTTTCTTGTACGTGAACTTGAAGAACTAGCTCCGGCTCCTTCCGGCTGTATTGGCATGTCGAGATCCATATTTATTTCTTCGGGGTCCGCCGGATCCCAGATTTGTCCCTTCTAATCCATGAATCTCGACTGCCCATTTGGTACGCTTGTCACCACGTACATACTTGTGCAAATGCTCAGATCTAATAGTCCTCGCATTACTCCTTCAGTTCCCTCAGTGTTATAACCATAGCTCTCGTATAAGTTCAAAATCCAGCTTCCTCCAAACATGGGTCTTGGAGCACCTGCAATTACATTCCTGGCAAAAAGATTACAAAACAAATGCCCAATATTACATGGCCACTGATTAACCATACAATATAAAATGAACAAGTCCCTCAAGTTAACAACTCCATCGCTTTGACCACAAGCTGTTATGGAATGACTAAGTAACCGGTGAATGTATCGCATTAGCGGGTCTCGTATGTGACTGCTTGTTTTACTCGAGTTGAACCCTCCGGTTCCAATCCACTCCCATAATGCTTTCCTCATTGCAACACTTTCCACGTCATTACTTTCCTCGTCCGGGAAGGTATGGTACGCCGACATTCCAGATATTGCTTCCTCCTCCATTTCTTGTTCCGTGTAGATCTCAAGATAGACACCGAACAAGGCAATGGATGTTTTGTGCCAATGTCTAGCAAGTCTGAATGAACTTGCTTTATTATCCCAAGGGTCAGAGTCTTTCATGCTAAATTTGAAAGATGCTAAAAATTCAAGAGTTAATTCATAAACGGAAGGTTTATTTTGTGAGAATAAACGCTTCAATTGAACACTCAATAATGTTTTGTATCTTTCTAGATGTCCGACAGCCGCTAGTGTTTCTTCATCTGCTTGTAAGTGGGATCTTTCGACCCATTGTTGTAGTCTTTGAAGTCTAGCATGACACCATCTCTCGCAGCTCCCTTCAAAACATAAGTAGGGATGATTCATGATCCTAAAATTTTCAAAATAAGTTAGTCTAACAAAACAAATTTCTTGAACAGTTTCATGATGGTAGTGAAAACCATGTGTTTTTCAAAACATAACATCATAGTGATTCAATTCATGTTCAAAAATAGTTGAGAATTTATCATCCAAGGAAAAAATTGTTGAACATGAGGGGTGCGTTTTGTGAATTGTGGGGGTGCGGTAAACATGGTTAGGCATGAAATCTTGACTCCTTCAGTTCCCTCAGTGTTATAACCATAGCTCTCGTATAAGTTCAAAATCCAGCTTCCTCCAAACATGGGTCTTGGAGCACCTGCAATTACATTCCTGGCAAAAAGATTACAAAACAAATGCCCAATATTACATGGCCACTGATTAACCATACAATATAAAATGAACAAGTCCCTCAAGTTAACAACTCCATCGCTTTGACCACAAGCTGTTATGGAATGACTAAGTAACCGGTGAATGTATCGCATCAGCGGGTCTCGTATCTGACTGCTTGTTTTACTCGAGTTGAACCCTCCGGTTCCAATCCACTCCCATAATGCTTTCCTCATTGCAACACTTTCCACGTCATTACTTTCCTCGTCCGGGAAGGTATGGTACGCCGACATTCCAGATATTGCTTCCTCCTCCATTTCTTGTTCCGTGTAGATCTCAAGATAGACACCGAACAAGGCAATGGATGTTTTGTGCCAATGTCTAGCAAGTCTGAATGAACTTGCTTTATTATCCCAAGGGTCAGAGTCTTTCATGCTAAATTTGAAAGATGCTAAAAATTCAAGAGTTAATTCATAACGGAAGGTTTATTTTGTGAGAATAAACGCTTCAATTGAACACTCAATAATGTTTTGTATCTTTCTAGATGTCCGACAGCCGCTAGTGTTTCTTCATCTGCTTGTAAGTGGGATCTTTCGACCCATTGTTGTAGTCTTTGAAGTCTAGCATGACACCATCTCTCGCAGCTCCCTTCAAAACATAAGTAGGGATGATTCATGATCCTGAAATTTTCAAAATAAGTTAGTCTAACAAAACAAATTTCTTGAACAGTTTCATGATGGTAGTGAAAACCATGTGTTTTTCAAAACATAACATCATAGTGATTCAATTCATGTTCAAAAATAGTTGAGAATTATCATCCAAGGAAAAAATTGTTGAACATGAGGGGTGCGTTTTGTGAATTGTGGGGGTGCGGTAAACATGGTTAGGCATGAAATCTTGACTCGAGCATGCATGGTTTTGTTTGTAAATCTTTGATGAAGCATGGGTTTTACATTTTCATGCTTTAAAAATCAAAGATTATACGTTTAACATTCTAATCACTTGTTAATAATTCAGGATACTCAAAAATATATATTGCGTTTAATACCAGTTTCTAACTTGAACATGATTAACAAAGATTTCATCACGAATTATGAAGATAGTCTTGTTAACAATAAAAGAAAACAAACTAATTAACTAACTAAACAAACTAATAACTAACCAAACATACTAATTAACATTTATCTACTACAAGAATAACATGAACAAGTAGGTTGAAAGCATTATCATTCTATGTTATGTTTTAGGACAAGTCTTTACACATAATTGCTAGGATTTCGGTTGTTTAGAGACCTAATCACCTAACTACATGTAAATGACTATCATAACCATATGAATTAGCATACTAACCTCTTGATCACATACTCTTGAAACAACTCTAGAAAGATGAAAGGAAAATGAGAAAAAAAGTGAAAATGGAAGTAGATATGAACTTTGCAGGCAATGAAGTCGGTTTATAACATGCACAATTGATGGGGAACAAGATAAAAGGCTGAAAATTGTTAGATGTTGTCAATGTCAAACACGGGGGCATGCCTCCTTAGGCACGGGGTCGTGCTCATGTGTTGATGCTCGGTTTCAGTTTTTTGTTGTTTCATTTTTCAGTTTCGCGCGTTACGCAATTTTCCTGGTTATGTTTTATCACTTCCAAATCTTCAGAAAAGAGACAAAAATAGTTATAGAGTTAAATAACACAAGCTAAATTAAAAATGACATTTCCTAAGATCCTACAGTTACACGGTATGTTAAAAGCTGAGAATCTGAAACAGCAAAACCAGATTCTTTAACACGTATCAGGGCACTTAGCACATCACGAAATGCTTCTAAAAGAAGCCTCCACACATTTCGTGTGGAAGGTTCGGGATGGGATAGTGAGAAGTGCGGTTGCTTAATTCCGCAAGCTGGCGGTTAATGGAAATGAGTTCCTCGCCCATTTGTTGAACTATTTGGATGAGTTCACCTAAGCATTGGGATGCAACGATGTTCATTTTAGTCATTTGCTTGATAAGTTCATGTAGATTGAAGAAGTATTCTTGAGTTTTTGGCTATTGTGTTTCAGAATGCGGTTTCTTCGCAGGATTCCAGTTGGAGCTTCCGTGACTTGATTCTTTCATTTTTCAGACATTTTTAAACATGAATAGGTGTGATGAAAGAATGGAACAAGTGTGGTATTTATATACAGGTCGTGGAAAGTGAACACGGGAGCGTGCTTGGCTAGGCACAACCCCGTGCTTGTCAGAATTCGTCTTAAATTCGACCTGCAACATTCCAGAATCATCAGCGGAGATCGTGGAAAATATTTTCAAAGACACAGGGGTGTGCTTAATGAAGCACAGCCCTGTGCTTGTGTTTGTGAGGTCCTAAAAATTGGAAAAAAATTCAATGAAAACTTATGTACAGGTGCCGCATTTAAGTTTCGGGTCTTCGGCACGACCCTTACCCACAATTAGCTTTCGTCGGGGCGGAGGTGTAGTTCCTCCGAGGAAATCTTGGTTGGTCCATCGTTATACGGTTTCAAACGATGACCATTCACTTTGAAACATTAACCTTGGTGGTTATAAATTTCAATCGCACTATTTAGAAACATGTTTTTGATTGTATAAGGTCCAAACCAACGTGATTTCAGTTTTCTGGGAAACAAACGTAAACGATAGTTATACAGTAAGACACGTTCTCCCACATGAAATTGTTTTTGTTCTTTAATCGAGTGTCGTGGAATTTCCTTGTCTTTTCTTTGTAAACCCTAGCGTTTTCGTATGCTTGTTCTCTCAATTCCTCCGATTCATGAATTTGTAGGAATCAATTCTTTTCTGCAAGTTCTTGGTTCAGGTTTGCTGCTTTAAGTGCCCGGAAAGCCTTGTGCTCTAGTTCCACAAGTAGATGACACGGCTTCCCATAGATTAGTTTGAACGGTGTTGTGCCAATAGGAGTCTTATGGGCTGTTCGAAAAGCCCATAATGCATCATATAACTTTGTAGACCAGTCCTTGTGATTTTGACCTACAGTTTTCTCAAGGATTCGTTTGATGCCTTGGTTACTGACTTTGGCTTGCCCATTCGCTTGTGGATGGTAAGCAGTTGTAAAGCGATGGTGAACTCCATAACATGCCATTGCTTGTTTGAGCTGGTTGGTACAGAAATGAGTTCCTCGGTCACTAATTATAGCGTTAGGGGCACCAAAAATGAGAAAATAGTATCTTAAGGAATTTGACAACATTTCTTGCATCATTAGTATGTAGGGGCTTGAGCTTCAGCCCATTTTGAAACGTAATCAACTACTACCAAGATGTAACAATTCTCAAATGACACTAGGAATGGCCCATGAAATCAATACCCCATATATCAAATATCTCGCATACTTGAACTGGTTTATGAGGCATCTCATCCCATGTTGAGATATTGGTTGCTCTTTGACATGTATCACAGGTGCGTACTATGTTGTGAGCATCTTTGAAGATCGTGGGCCAATAAAATCCAGAGTCAAATACTTTCTTGGCTGTTAAGGTTGCTCCATGGTGTCCTCCTATAGGTCCTTCATGACAGTGCCTTAAGATTTTTTCTACTTCTTTTCCTTACATGCATCTTCGAATGAGTTGGTCTGCACCGATTCTGAACAGATATGGGTCTTCCCAATAATAATGTTTGATATGAGTAAAGAATTTTTTCTTAGCTGCTATTTCTAAGGCTTGGTATGCTTCTGTTGGTATGACACTTCCAAAATCTCCTCCAGCACTTTGTTCTACCGCTTGTTTGTGGGCTCCGTTGATTGCATCGTAAAAGGTTTGACACTGCTACCACAGATCAAGTTCGTGATGTGGGCATCTCTGATGGAGACTTTTATATCTAACCCATGATGCGTGTAATGAGTCATCATCATCTTGGCGGAAACTTGTGATGCTGCTTTTGTTGGACCAAAAGAACCAATGAGCCGGATCAGAAAAACCTTTAAGTCCCACAGACGTCACAACAACTACTGAAGACCACAACAGCTGAAGACAATAGCTGATTACAAAGTCTGAAGACAAGTGCTGAAGACAAAGTCTGAAGACAAGTGCTGAAGACAAAGTCTGAAGACAAGTGCTGAAGACAAAGTCTGAAGACACAAGTGCTGAAGACAAAGTCTGAAGACAAGTGCTGAAGACAAAGTCTGAAGACACAAGTGTTGAAGACCAAAGTATCAGACGTTGTCACAACAGCTGAAGAGGTCTTCTTCAGTAGTTATGACGGTTTACCTTTCAGTAGTTTTATGTTTTATCTTTTGAGTAGTTGACACAACAGCTGAAGAATACTTCTTCAGTTGTTGTGCTCATCAGTAGTTTTATATTTATCAGTGGTTTTGTAAAATGACTGAAGAGCTTGTTCTTCAGTCGTTGTAGTTTCAATAGTTTCTTATCAGTAGTTTCTTATTTTGTACTTAACACTCTGATATGTTCTCAATAATTGTGAACATTTCAGTAGTTTGATAAGAGTTAGTTATTTTTGTAATAGATCTGCCAGTTGTCACTTACCCGTGATAACAGCAGCGATTGCACTCTATATAAGGAGTGTCAACCTAATATAAAAAAATGAATGATTTGATCAGAAATATTCGATATTATTGAAACATTCCTTGTTACAGAAATATATTCTCTCGTTATAATCGTATTTGTTCTTAATGCATACAAGTATCAAACTCTTGCTACAATTTGTCTAATTCTTGTTCTTATTCCGCTGTGCTACGCTCCATTACATCAAACTTGTGATCACTGATCCTGACAAATGGTATCAGAGCCGGTTAATCATTGATCGATCTAATAATTGATCATTGAAACTGCTATTCAAGATCCAAGTTTGACTGAATTAGCATTTTTGTGTTTTGCAAGAAACGGTTATAGAGATTGAATTTTCTGTGTATCTGGTCATTCATCCTGAGATTTTCTCTTGGTTTTCATTGAGTCTGTTGTGGTCTTTATAAAAACGTTTAAAAGCTTGAATTAAATTGTATTTGGACTCAAAATGACTACTCCTTCCAATGATCCTCACAATACTGGTTCCTCAACCAAGCCTCCAATGCTGGTTAGGAATGAGTATAACATATGGCAACGACGAATGTTCCATCACCTGTCTGTTAACAGCGCAGGTTGTTGGACATCAGTGGTACATGGTCCACACAAGCCTATGGTGAATAACCCGGAAACCAATCAAATGGTTCCGAAGAGGAGGGAGCAATACGCAGATGAGGATAAGAAGTTGTTTGAGATTGATGCAAAAGCCCATGGAATCCTGGCCGTGGCACTGCCTAATGAAATCTATTCTGGGCTAATGCATCATGAAACTGCCCATGACCTCTGGAATGCCTTGAAAGAACAATTTGGAGGAACAGATGAGGTCTTGGCAAATAATAGAGAAATCCTTGCCCAACAATATGAGACATTCTCTCATAGGAAGGGTGAGACACTGACTCAACAGTTCGAGCGGTTCTCTTGTTTGATATCTGAATTAAAAATGGTCAAACATGAGTACACCAATAGTCAGATGAATAACAGATTTCTCAGATCACTACCTGAGAGATGGGACACATACACTATTGTCCTACGCTCCAGTGCAAATTTGGACAAACTATCTCTCACCCAACTCCATGGGAAATTGCTCACATTTGAGAGAGAGATAGAACAGAAACGAAAACTGTCTTCATCTGGAAAGCTCACTAAAGACTTTGTACCAGGTAACACTGCCTTGGTTGGTCATGAGTTAGAATATGCCTCGTCTGAATGTCAGTATGATGAGCATATTGACTTCTCTTAAAACACTTCTGATTCTGCATTTGTGAGTGTTGATAGTCAGTTTACTGGATGTAATAATGACAATCTATGCTTCATCATGGATGATCTCAAGGGGATTGCTGATGATGACTTAGAAGAGATGGATATTTTGAGCCAAATGGCCTTGATAAATATCAGATCTCAGAAGTTCTACAAAAGAACTGGAAGAAAGTTCCCAGGACTCTCTGGCAAAACCAAAGTTGGTTTTGACAAGTGTAAGTTGAAGTGTCACAAATGCCACATGCTTGGACACTTTGCTAGAGAATGCAGATCATCTAGATCTAATTCCTCGGCACCTTTTGTGACTTTCCCTGTCAATAGTCAACAACACAGAGGGCAACATTCTGTCAATTCTAGTCATCATTCTCAACCACAATCTCCTGCATATTTTGTTCCTCAGGGTCAAAGGCCATATCCTTACCCTTGTTATTACATGCCACAATCAAATCAAGTTCAAGTTCCTATAGTACCACAACCTCATGCACTACCAGAACCTCAACCATCTCAATCTCATCAACCTCCTCAACCTCAACAACACAGCTTCTTCACCCCTGGAGGTGTTGACTGGAGCAGTTTACGGATGACATGTCTGGTCATGAACAACTGTTCACAGTTGCTGGTCAACATGGTGGTGACAGTCCTTTTGGGAATCTGGCTCTCATGGCCCTGGAGTCTACTGAGGGTTCCTGCTTAAATACATCATCTTCAAGGTAACTCATGTATCTTTATCTGCTCTTAATTGTAAAAATGATGAGATTTATAAGCTTAAATGCCAACTAAATGATGAAAAGGCTAAGCTAGAGGTTATTCTGGATGACCAGAGAAATCTAAAAGAAACCCTTGCAGTCACCCAGGTAGAGTGTGATCGATGGGTACAATCATGCAAAGTTTTGAAATGCTTCTTAGTAAGCAATCTGCTTCCAATGTGAAGTTTGGTATTGGTTACAATCACACTGCCCCTCCTACAGATTTTGCTTCAAGAGCAGAAGTGAAATCTAATGGAGAAAGCAATAACCAATCCACTCATCATGTGATTCACCTTTTGATAAAGCATGATCAAAAGTAGAAGTCAGCACTAAGCCCTCTCAGAACCCATCAGCTGATATTGATGGTTCTATTGCTGACACTCACATGATAAAAGAGATGATCAACTCAGGAGTTATTTCTGAAAGTCCTGAAAGGACTGGAGAGCAAGATTTAACACTTGAAGTTCAAACTCCAACTAATGACAGCACTGAAGAGAAGAAAACTGTCAGTAGAAAGAGTTTGAAGACTACTAAAGAGGAAGTCAAGAAAGCAAATAATGCTTCTAAAGTATTGAAGAGCAAGTCTTCAGTAGTTTCATCCTCTTTAGTTGATGATCATCATAAGATGAAGAAGAAACCATGTGAAGTATGTGGTTTGTTCAATCATCTTACAGATGATTGTTGGTACAAAAGGGGATCCAAACTCAAACATAAAGAAGAAATTCAAGAGAAAATGGCTAAAATGAAAACTGAGTTTGGAGCCACATTTGTACTAGCAACATCAAATTCTATAACCCTCAAGTCCAAACAGAAATCCAAAAAGGAAGGGGTTAAACAGGTAACAGCTGAGTTTGCTCAAAAGAAGAAGGTGCACATAGGAACTTATCAAACTCCAATGCCAATATGTCTGAAGAGCTTAAAGCCTTATCCCAAAATCAGACACAGCTGGTGATGATGGTTCAACATCTATTGGGAAGAGTTAACCATTAGATGTTCCTATGTTGAAACCACAGAAAAGTAGGTCCAAGCCTAAGGATTCCTTTTTTTCACCAGCTTCTTCCTCTCAGGCTGTTGTTTCCAACAAACATGTTAGTTTACCATCTGTTTATGAGAACAGGCCCAAGACCAAAAAGGTTTGGGTCTCAAAATCTAACTAATTTGTTGTATCTTGCAGGGTTCTTCAACATACCTCAGAGGCATCTGGTATGTAGACAGTGGAGGATCCATGCATATGACAGGAAACAGATCACTTCTTAATGACTACTCTTAAGGAAGGAAGGGGTTTGTGTCATTTGGCAATGATGCAAAAGGTTACATCATTGGCAAAGGCTTTGTTTCCAATGGGGAAATAAAGTTTGATGATGTTAACCATGTGGAAAATCTCAAGTACAACCTCTTGAGTGTCAGTCAAATGTGTGACAAAGGCCATGTTGCTCTTTTCACCAGTCAGAACTGTCGGATTCTATCATCCAAAGTTCTAAATTTGATTCATAAGGTGTTGGATAAACACACTCTCCTAAAGGCCAACAGGACAGGAAGAGTGTATGCCTTAGATCTTTCCAAGAAAATAGATCTCAAAGGCCATCCTTGCCTATTTTCCAAGGCTTCCCCCTAAGAATCTATTCTATGGCATAGATGGCTGGGTCATGTTAATCTCAAAAACATGAATCAGCTGATAAACCATGGTTTAGTAAGGGGACTGCCAATGAAGGAGTTCAAGTGTGAAGATAACTGCACTGCCTGTTTAAAAAGAAAACAGCACAAAGCTTCATTTCCCTCTATAGAAGAACCTAAGTCCACTGCCTGCTTACAGCTTCTTCACATGGATCTCTTTGGTCCTGTGAAAGTGATGAGTATGGCTAAGAAGAAATATTGTCTGGTAATTATGGATGATTACTCCAGATTTGTATGGACTTTCTTCTTGCATTCAAAGGATGAGGCTGCACAGTCTATTATGAACTTTGTGTTACACGTTGAGAAGCAGTATTCCCTACCAGTTAAGTGTGTGAGGAGTGATAATGGTACTGAATTTAGAAACCACACACTTGATGAGTTTTACTTATCAAAGGGAATCAAGAGGTAGTATAGCATCCCAAGAACTCCTGAGCAAAATGGAGTAGTGGAGAGAAAGAACATGACCCTTATTGAAGCTGCAAGGTCCATGTTGGCTGATTCTGGACTGCCAATGACTTTTTGGGCTGAAGCTGTCAATACAGCTTGCTATGTGCAGAATAGAGTTCTAGTAAATCAGAGGTTGATGAAGACTCCATATGAAGTTCTTCATCATTTGGCCCCTCTAATTTCATTCTTCAGAGCATTTGGGTGTCCTTGTTTCATTCTCAACACACGGGATCAACTCCAAAAATTTGATCCTAAGGTGGATGCAGGGTACTTTGTTGGTTATTCATCAACGTGCAAAGCATACAGAGTCTTCAACTGCAAAACAAAGATGGTTGAAGAGACTCTACATGTTAAGTTTAATGAATCTCCTAAGGACAAGATTCCACAAAGCCCTGTGGAGCTATTTGATTTGGACATACTGCAATATGTTCCTTATCAAACTCCTGCTGTTGCTCCTGTCAACAGTTCACCACCTGGTGGTACTGCTGGTGCTGATGATGATGATGATAGCAGTACTCACCTCTTCAGGTTTAGTGATCAACTGCCTGATTAAGCTAGACCTGATGTTCCTGTAGCTCCAGTAGCACCATCCACAACAAATGCTGTTGAGATTTCTTCAAATTTGACCTCCTTTGAATTACCATCCACTGATTGGTTTCAAGGAAATGATTCACCATCACCATCTGTTGCTGCTGAACCTGCTGCAAACACTTGCATAGATCTCATTGTGTATCAAGATCTGAAGAATCACCCTATGTCTCAAATCATTGGTGATATCACTGCTGGCATATCAACAAGAAGTCAATTGTCAAATTTCTGCTTCTATGCTCTCTTCATCAGTCAGCAAGAGCCAAAGAATTATCACATTGCTTTAAAGGACAATGGATGGGTTGATGCCATGCAGCTTGAGCTTCTTCAGTTCAAGAAACAGCAAGTGTGGGAACTGGTTCCTCTACCCCCAGGTAAGTGTGCAATAGGCACTAAATGGGTGTTTAGGAACAAAACTGATGAAAATGGGCTTATTGTTAAGAACAAGGCCAGACTGGTTGTTCAGGGGTTTGCACAAGAAGAAGGTATTGATTATGATGAAACCTTTGCCCCTGTAGCCAGACTGGAAGCAATTCGATTGTTTTTAGCTTATGCTGCTTATCAAAAACTTAAAGTTTTTCAAATGGATGTCAAAAGTGCATTTTTGTATGGGAAAATTAAAGAAGAGGTTTATGTATGTCAACCACCAGGCTTTGAGGACAATAAACATCCTAACTGGGTGTATAAGCTTGATAAGGCTCTTTATGGGTTGAAACAAGCTCCTAGAGCCTGGTATGAGACATTTTCAAACTTTCTTTTGGAAAATGATTTCACTAGAGGCTCCATTGATAAGACTTTATTCATTAAGAAAGCTGGGCAGCATAATCTACTTGTTCAAATTTATGTTGATGATATTATTTTTGCATCCTCTGATCCTCAGTTGTGTGATGCCTATACAAAGTTGATGCAACAGAGTTTGAAATGAGTGCCATGGGAGAATTACAGTTCTTTCTGGGTTTGCAAATCAAACAAAAGGCTGATGGAATTTTCATTCATCAGTCCAAATACACAAAAGATCTTTTGGAAAAGTTTGATTTACAAAACTGTAAGCCCTGTTCTACCCCCATGTGTAGCACCACACAACTGGATACAGATCAGAAAGGTAAAGTGGTTGATGAAACACTTTACAGATGTATGATTGGGTCCTTGATGTATGTAACAGCTTCTAGACCAGATATTATGTTTGCTACATGTGTTTGTGCTAGATTTCAGGCTGCACCTAAAGAGTCTCATCTGATTGCAGTCAAGAGGATCTTTAGATATTTGCAAGGTACACAATCTCTAGGTTTATGGTATTCCACTAGGCACTCTTGTAAATTAGTTGCTTTCTGATAGTGACTATGCAGGGTGTAAGTTGACCAGGAAATCAACTTCTGGTGGATGTCAATTCCTAGCAACTGTTTGATTTCTTGGCAGAGTAAGAAACAAACATCCGTTGCTACATCCACTGCTGAAGTCGAGTACATTGCTGCTGCAAGTTGTACATCCCAAGTACTCTGGCTTCAGAATCAACTTTTGGACTATGGCATTACAGAGACTAAGACTCCGTTATTAATGGATAGTGCTTCAGCTCTTTGCATTGTCAAAAATCCAGTCCAGCACTCTAGGACCAAACATATAGAAATTAGACATCATTTTATAAGAGATTGTTTTGAAAAGGGTCTAATTAATCCCATGTTTGTGCCTAGTGCTGATGAGCTTGCAGACATTTTTACTAAGCCTTTAGATATTTCAACTTTCCACAACCTGGTGTTAAGGCTTGGTATGCTGCAGCTAGAATAAGTCACAACTACTGATGATCTCAGTAATAAGTACTGGTGATCATTGGTAACCATGTCACATATAAGTACTGATGAGTTCTTTCACCCTCAGGAGTTTTTATAACTACTGAAGGCTAAATGCCGCACAAGTACTGAAGTACTTTATCTGTTCTAACTACTGATGTAGTTACAACTACTGATGTAGTTACAACTACTAAAATCAGTACAAACAGATAAGTACTGACGTCCTATGAAACACCTGAAAAGCAGATTCAAAATCTAATGAGTAAGTGTTGAGGACAGTATGAAACAACTGAAAAGCTAAGAATTGACGAAAACAGCTGATGAGTAATTTCTCTTCAGTTGTTCCTACAACTGCTGTTTCAAAACAACTGAAGCCAAAACCATTTCTCAGTAGTTTACAATTACTGAAGACTAACACCAAGTCTTCAGCTGTTTACAACTACTGACAAAACCATTGTCTTCAGTAGTTTCACAACTACTGATGACTGATACCAAGTCTTCAGTTGTTTCATCACCTGAAGTCAAAACTGTCTTCAGTAGTTTTATAACTACTGATGACTAAATCTGAGACTTCAGCTGTTTCACGTCTGATGGTTAATACCACGTCATCAGTAGTTTCAACAACTGATGACTCACACCAAAACCCTCAGTCGATTTCTATCCCGACCCTTTAAATACCTTATCCCACCTTCAGAGTTTTTATCTTCTCTTCTCAAACCTAACGTTCAAAAACTCTCTACCCTCTCTTCATCAATGGCGACCATGCAACTAAAACCACGACACAACTGTGTCGCACATCTCACCAAATCGCCATACTGGACCAAGTTTCACAACGCCATTGATTTAATAGTTCAATCACCCTACAAAACGCCATTTCTGGTAAATCCCACCATATATGCCGCATCCTTAACCAGTTCTGGACAAACGTCACTTTGGCCTCTGAGGAGAACGACACGGAGTCTCTTCAATCGTTTGTCCATGGCCAAAAAGTGGTCATCACTCCAGACACTCTTCGTCAAACCCTTAATCTGGATGATGCCACTTTCCCAACTAGTTATCCAAAGAGCACAACAGATCAATCATTTGCCCACCATGGATACCAGGGTGACTTGAGTGCATCTACCTTACCGAAGAAACATTTCCCAGATGTCGAACGTCTCATATTTCATATGGTAAATGTATGCCTTGCCTCCAAGACCTCATCATGGGATCAAATGTCCACAAGGTGGCAACAGGTAATGTACTTGTTAGACCAAAAGAACCAATGAGCCAAGTTCAGAAAACCTCTAAGTCCCACATGATATCACAACAACTGCTGAAAGCTTCATCAGCAGTTCCACAAGTGCTGAAAACTCCAACAGCTGAAGATCAAGTGCTGAAGACTTCAACAGCTGAAAACTAAAGTGCTGAAGTTCAACAGCTGAAGAACACAAGTGCTGAAGCTAAACAGCTGAAGAACACAAGTGCTGAAGCTGAACAGCTGAAGAACACAAGTGCTGAAGCTAAAGACCAAAGTACTGAAGTACAACAGCTCAAGAGTTTACAAGTGCTGAAGTACAAAGTCTGAAGACAAAGACTAAAGACATCAGCTGATGATATCTACTGAAGTCATCAGCTGATGAAACGTCTGAAGTTCAAGTCTGAAGATCAAGTACTGAAGTTTCAGTAGTTTGTCACAACAGCTGAAGAGTACTTCTTTAGAAGTTGTGATATCAGTAGTTTTATGTTTTTACTTTCAATAATTTTGTAAAACGACTGAAGAGCTTGTTCTTCAGTCGTTGTAGTTTCAGTAGTTTTATGTTTTTCAGTAGTTATAATAACTGATAACACTTAGTATTTTTGTAAGGAGATGTCAGTTGTTTTGACATCTTCAGTAGTTGTGTTTCAGTTGGAATAATTCTGTTAGATGTCACTATCAAGTGACATCAGCAGACGTCACATCTCTTATATAAGAGGTGTCGACCTAATTGTAATTGTGACATTCCGTTACCATGAAAGCGAATATTGAATGAAATATATTTGCAGAATTCTCTTTCTATAACCGTCTTTGTTCTTCATTGAATATCGTTTTGTTCTTGTGAATTGGCTAATTCATTGTTAGATTTCCGCTGCTATACTCTCTAATCAATCAAACATAGGTCACTGATCCTAACAAGTGGTATCAGAGCTTTTTAATCATTGATCGATCTAACAATTGATCATTGAAACTGCTAATTGATATCTGTGTTTGATTGAATTAGCGTATTCGCAAGAACTGGTTATAGATTATTGAATTTCTGTCGCTTTCGTTCATTTATTTTGAGATCTCTTTTGGTTCAATTGGTTGTTGCGTTTTGTTCTAAATCTGTTTTAGCTTAATTGAATTTGATTGAATCTGAGATGACTACTCCTTCTAATGATCCTCACAATACCGGTTCCTCAACCAAGCCTCCGATGCTGGTTAGGACCGAGTATAACATATGGCAACGAAGAATGCTTCATCACCTGTCTGTTAACAGTTTAGGTTGTTGGACATCTGTGGTACATGGACCACATAAGCCTGTGGTGAACAATAAGGAAACCAATCAAATGGTTCCAAAGAAGAAGGAACAATACTCTGATGAAGATCGGAAACTGTTTGAGATTGATGCTAAAGCCCATGTAATTCTGGCCATGGCACTGCCTAATAAAATCTATTCAGGGCTTATGCATCATGAAACTGCTCATGATCTCTGGAATGCCCTGAAGGAACAATTCGGTGGCACAAATGAGGTCTTAGCAAACAATAGAGAAATCCTTGCCCAACAATACGAGACATTCTCTCATAGAAAGGGTGAGACACTGACTCAACAGTTTGAGCGTTTTTCCTGCTTGATCTCTGAGCTGAAAATGGTGAAACAGGAATACAGCAATAGCCAGATGAACAACAGGTTCCTCAGATCACTGCCTGAGAGATGGGACACATACACTATTTCCTACGCTCCAGTGCAAATCTGGATGGCCTATCTCTCACCCAACTTCATGGGAACTGCTTACATTTGAAAGAGAGATAGAGCAGAAGAGGAAACTGTCCTCATCAGGAAAGCTCACTGATGACTTTGTATCAGGGAATACTGCCTTGGTTGGTCATGAGTCAGAATATGCTGCATCTGAAAGCAATTATGATGAGCATATTGATTTCTCTACAATAGTTCTGATCATGCATTTGTTGGTATTGAGAGTCATTCTGGCAGTAATAGTGACAATCTATGCTTCATTATGGATGATCTGAAAGGAATAGCTGATGATGATCTAGAAGAGATGGATATTCTGAGCCAAATGGCATTGATTAATATCAGATCTCAGAAGTTCTATAAGAGAACTGGCAGGAAATTTCCTGGACTCTCTGGCAAAACCAAAGTTGGTTTTGACAAGAGTAAGTTGAGGTGTCACAAATGCTAAAGGCTGGGACACTTTGCAAGGAGTGTAGATCAACTGGATCTAACTCTTCTGCACCCTTTGTGACTTTTCCTAGTACTTGTCCACAAAACAGAGGGCAACATCCTGCTAGTTCTGGTCATCATTCACATCCTAGATCTCCTGCATACTTTGTTCCCCAGGGTCAAATGTCATATCCTTATCCCTGCTATTATATGCCTCAACCAAATCCTGTTTAAGCTCCAATTGCACAACAACCACAAGCATTGCCTGAACCACAACCTTCCCAATCTCATCAACAAACTCAACCTCAACAACACAGCTTCTTCACCCCAGGAGTTGTTGACTGGAGCAGTTTACCAGATGACTTGTCTGGTCATGAACAACTGTTCTCAGGTGCTGGTCAACATGGTGGTGAAAGTCCCTTTGGAAATCTAGCTCTTATGGCTTTGGATTCTGCTGATACTTCATCCACTAATGCCTCTACACCAAAGGTATCACAGGTATCCTCTGAGGCAAAAGCCAAATTATGTTCTGAAACATGTATAGCAGCATTTGCATCTATTAGAGAAGCAAATGTAGCTTTAATCAACAAGAACATTGAGCTAGAACAAATAATTTCCAAAAGCAAAGCTGAATTTGAGTCTGTGCTTAATGATAAGAATGATGAGATTTACAAACTTAATGCCAAATAACTGATGATAAGGCTAGGGAAGAGATACTTCTAGAGAAGTATAAAGATCTCAAAGAAACCCTTGCAGTTACCCAGGTAGAGTGTGATAGATGGGTACAATCATGCAAGATTTTGAAATGCTTCTTAGTAAGCAATCTGCTTCCAATGTAAGTTTGGCATTGGTTACAATCACACTGCTCCACCTACAGATTTTACTCCAAGAGCAGAGGTAGAATCTGATGGTAAGAGTAATAACCATCCATCTCATCATGTGATCTACTTTCTGATACAGCACAATCAGAAGTAGAAGTCAGCACCAAGCCCTCTCAGAACCTATCAGCTGATGTTGATGGTTCCACTGCTGACACTCACATGATCAATGAGTTGATCAACTCAGGAGTTAATTCTGAAAGTCCTGAAAGGACTAGAGAGTAGGATTTACCTCCTGAAGTTCAAACTCCAACTACTGCTAGTACTGAAAAGAAGAAAACTATCAGTAGAAAGAGTTTGAAGACTACTAAAGAGGAAGTCAAGAAAGCAAACAATGCTTCCAAAGCACTGAAGAGCAAGTCTTCAGTTGCTTCACCCTTTTTAGTTGATGATCAACCTAAGATGAAGAAGAAACCATGTGAAGTATGTGGTTTGTTCAATCATCTTACAGATGATTGCTCGTACAAAAGGGGTTCCAAACTCAAACATAAAGAAAATTAAAGAAAATGGTAAAAATGAAAACTGAGTTTGAGACCACATTTGTATCAGCAACATCAAATCCTGTAACCATTAAGTCCTCAATGAAATCCAAAAGAAGGGGCTAAAGGGGGACAGCTGAGAGTGCTCAGAAGAAGAAGGTGCAACATAGGAACTTATCAAACTCCACTGGCAATGTGTCTGATGAGCTGAAAGCTTTATCAAAATCAAACAGCAGCTGGTTACGATGGTTCAACATCTATTGGAAGAGTCAACCAATTAGATGCTCCTATGTTGAAACCACAGAAAAGGAGGTCCAAGCCAAAGGATTCCTCTTCTTCACCATCTTCTTCCTCTCAGGTTGTTGTTTCTAATAAACCTGTTAGTGTTACCATCTGTTGATGAGACCAGGCCCAAAACAAAAGGTTTGGGTCTCCAAAACTAACTGATTGTTTATTATTGCAGGGTTCTCCAACATGCAAAGTAGCATCTGGTATGTAGACAGTGGGGGATCTATGCACATGACTGGGAACAACTCTCTTCTTCATGACTACTCTCAAGGAAAGAAGGGCTTTGTTTCTTTTGGCAATGATGCTAGGGGTTACATCATTGGAAATGGCTTTGTCTCCAATGGAGAAATTAAGTTTGATGATGTTAATCATGTGGAAAATCTCAAGTACAATCTCTTGAGTGCCAGTCAAATGTGTGATAAAGGCCATGTTGCTCTTTTCACCAGTCAGAACTGTAGGATTCTGTCATCCAAAGTTCTATATTTGATTGATAAGGTGTTGGATGATCACACTCTCCTGATAGCCAAGGACAAAAGAGTGTATGCCTTAGATCTTTCCAAGAAAATAGATCTCAAAGGCAATCCTTGCCTATTTTCCAAAGCCTCTTCTCAAGAATCTAAACTGTGGCACAGAAGGCTGGGTCATGTTAATTTCAAAAACATGAATCAGCTTATCCACAATAGTTTAGTTAGAGGCTTACCAATAAAGGAGTTCCACTGTAATGAAACCTGCACGCTTGTTTAAAAGGAAAACAGCACAAAGTCTCATTCCCTCCTATTGAAGAGCCTAAGTCCATTGCCTGCTTGCAATTATTGCATATGGATCTATTTGGTCCTGTGAGAGTGATGAGCATGGCAAAGAAGAAATACTGTCTGGTAATTGTGGATGATTACTCCAGATTTGTATGGACTTTCTTTCTACATTCAAAGGATGAGGTTGCTCAGAAGATTATTCACTTTGTGTTGTATATTGAGAAGCAGTATTCCCTTCCAGTCAAGTGTATTAGGAGTGGACATGGAACTGAATTCAGAACCATACACTTGATGACTTCTATCTTTCAAAGGGAATCAAAAGGCTGTTTAGCATCCCAAGGACTCCAGAACAAAATGGGTAGTGGAGAGAAAGAACAGGACCCTAATTGAAGCTGCAAGGTCCATGCTGGCTGACTCTGGTTTTGCCACTGACCTTTTGGGCTGAAGCTGTTAACATAACTTGCTATGTGCAGAATAGAGTCTTAGTAAATCAGAGGTTGATGAAGAATCCATATGAAGTTCTCTATCACTTGGCTCCTCTAATTTCATTTTTCAAAGCATTTGGGTGTCCCTGTTTTATTCTCAACAAAAGGATCAACTCCATAATTTGATCCTAAGGTGGATGCAGGGTATTTTGTTGGTTATTCATCTACTTGCAAGGCATACAGAGTCTTCACCTGCAGAACAAAGATAGTTGAAGAGACTTTGCATGTGAAGTTTAATGAATCTCCTTTGGACAAGATTCCACAAAACCCTGTGGAGTTGTTTGATTTGGACATACTGCAATATGTTCCTTATCAACCTCCAGCTGTTGCAGATGCTGTGGATAAATCATCTTCTGCAGCATGTCTTCCACCTGGTGGTATTGATGATGATGATGATAATATCAATACTCACCTATTCAAGTTTAGCGACCAACTGCCTGTGTCTGCTAAATTTGATGTTCCTGTAGCTTCAGCAGTTCCATCCACAACAAATGCTGATGAGATCTCTGTTTCCTCTACATCCTTTGAGTTACCATCTAATTCTTGGTTTAAGAGTCTGCATCACATCTGTTGCTGCTGAAGGTTCTACAAACACTTGCACAGATCTCATTGTTTATCAAGAACTGAAGAATCACCCCATGTCTCAGATTATTGGTGATATCAATGCTGGTGTTTCAACAAGAAGTCAATTGTCTAACTTCTGCTTCTATGCTCTCTTCATCAGTTAGCTAGAGCCAAAGAACTACCATGTTGCTTTGAGAGACAATGGATGGGTTGAAGCTATGCAGCTTGAGCTACTTCAGTTCAAGAAACAGCAAGTGTGGGAACTGGTTCCTCTTCCCCCAGGTAAGTGTGCAATAGGCACTAAATGGGTGTTTAGGAATAAAACTGATGAAAATGGGCTTATTGTTAAGAACAAGGCTAGACTGGTTGTACAGGGGTTTTCACAAGAAGAAGGTATTGACTATGATGAAACCTTTGCCCCTGTAGCCAGACTAGAGGCAATCAGATTGTTTTTAGCCTATGCTGCATTCCATAATCTTAAAGTTTTTCAAATGGATGTCAAAAGTGCATTTTTATATGGTAAAATAAGGATGAAGTTTATGTGTGTCAACCACCAGGTTTTGAGGATATAAACATCCTGAATGGGTGTATAAACTTGATAAGGCTCTTTATGGGTTGAAACAAGCTCCTAGAGCCTGGTATGAGACACGCTCTACTTTTCTTCTTAAGAATAATTTCACTAGAGGCCATTGATAAAACTTTGTTTATTAAGAAGGTGGATCAGCATAAGCTACTTGTTCAGATTTATGTTGATGATATCATTTTTGCATCCTCTGATCCCCAGTTGTGTGATGATTTTACAACATTAATGAAAAGAGGAATGAAATGTGCAATGGGAGAATTACAGTTCTTTCTAGGCTTACAAATTA